>VZTX01005174.1:64591-89165 GCA_013400915.1 Pardalotus punctatus | reverse complement strand
TAACTTCCATGGATTTTAACCTCCATGGATTACTGTAACTTCCATGGATTACTGTAACTTCCATGGATTTTAACCTCCATGGATTACTGTAACTTCCATGGATTACTGTAACTTCCATGGATTTTAACCTCCATGGATTACTGTAACTTCCATGGATTACTGTAACTTCCATGGATTTTAACCTCCATGGATTACTGTAACTTCCATGGATTACTGTAACTTCCATGGATTTTAACCTCCATGGATTACTGTAACTTCCATGGATTACTGTAACTTCCATGGATTTTAACCTCCATGGATTACTGTAACTTCCATGGATTACTGTAACTTCCATGGATTTTAACCTCCATGGATTACTGTAACTTCCATGGATTACTGTAACTTCCATGGATTTTAACCTCCATGGATTACTGTAACTTCCATGGATTACTGTAACTTCCATGGATTTTAACCTCCATGGATTACTGTAACTTCCATGGATTACTGTAACTTCCATGGATTTTAACCTCCATGGATTACTGTAACTTCCATGGATTACTGTAACTTCCATGGATTTTAACCTCCATGGATTACTGTAACTTCCATGGATTACTGTAACTTCCATGGATTTTAACCTCCATGGATTACTGTAACTTCCATGGATTACTGTAACTTCCATGGATTTTAACCTCCATGGATTACTGTAACTTCCATGGATTACTGTAACTTCCATGGATTTTAACCTCCATGGATTAATGTAACTTCCATGGATTTTAACCTCCATGGATTACTGTAACTTCCACGGATTTTAACCTCCATGGATTACTCTAGCCACCATGGATTACTGTAAACTCCATGGATTACTGTAATCTCCATGGATTACTGTAGCCTCCATGGATTTTAATTTCCATGGATTTTAACCTCCATGGATTACTGTAACCTCCATGGATTCCTCATCTGGTGCTCAGCACTCCCGGAACTCAGACCCTTTGGCTGAAATATTTCCTCAAGCTGAACTCAAATGTAAACAGCGAAGTGACAAAATGCCTCCCTTCCAGCTGAGCCCAAACTTCTTGCTGTTTAAAAATGTGCAGAAAAATAACTATTACACAGAAAAAAACTGGAAAAAACCCTAAGAAATACAGGTATGAACTTTTCCTCCCTGTTGGCCACAATTAATAATTCCCATTTTATCTAAACTGTGATGAAATATCATTAAATTCACAAATGTCAGAAAACATGACAAACACGTGAAAGCTTTTTGCCCTCTTTGGCAAATAATTGAAAAACCCAACTCAATCCCAAAAGAAGTTTGTAATTGCACATAATAGCTTCTCCGCATTATAAACTGACTTACTGCTGAAGCAGTTCTGATTTTTGTTAGGTTCTTCAATTAATTTTTCATCTCTCCAGCCAGCAGACCCCCTCCTGCCCAGCACAGGACACCTGCTGCTCCTCACTGCAGTAACTATCTGCTTTCTTTTTTTTTTTTTTTTTTTTTTTTTTTTTTTGCTGTGGTGCATAGACTTTATTCTTTGTAAAGTGTATTAACACCTTTCTTTTATTCTGTGGGCTTTTTTTTCCAGTTTCCAAAGACCTGGAAAATGTATACTTCTGAAGTATAAACATCATCAGTACTTCACTAAGTCTTGATCCATCATCTCTTATTTCATTCTGTGCAAAATTCTCAATTTTCTTGCTATACTTATAGCCTAAAAATGCTCATTTTTAGTCTTCTACTTTGTGGTCCAGATTGTCATTAACCACCTGAGCTGCAAAGAAATATATAACATTTTGTAGAAAAATAGTAATTTTATTAGTTCAAAAAGGCACCATATAAAGTTTGTACTGGCTTTCATCTCATTTTCAAACAAATGGAGTTTGTTTGCTCAAGAGTGAGCTTGGAGGTTTTAACTGATATTTTTTACTATTATGTACAGAACTGGGAATCATTAACTGATACAAATTCAGAAGGAATGCATATCCTTTTGCTTTTTGGTTAAGCATTGTTTCTACACTGTTTCATAAAGCTAAAATAATAGAATTATGAATTTTGATAGCAAAGGCTGAAAACATTTTTCAAACCAAGGCTAGTTTTCCATTGTTTTCACTATTACAAATCCTTACATTTAGGCCAGAGATAGAAAAAGAGAGAAGATATCTTAAAATAATAGTTTTCACAAGGGTAAAAAATCTAACAATATAACAGGGTCCCAAGACTTTCAGAGATGGTTTATTAGTCAGTGCTCTGTTTCCAAAGTCCTTGTCAAATCATATCCAAACCCCCGGGATTAGAGGCCCCTTCGCTGTGCAGCTTCAGTCACATTTCTCCAGAACATTCTGAGGGACCTGGGAAAAAAACCACTTCAGTTAAAGGAGACCTGAGAGTGAGAGACGCATTGCAAGAGGTGTTAAAATAATAACTATAATGTATATTAAATTGAAATAAAACCAGAGGAAGACTCATAAACAGAATCACCAGATGCCCTCAAAAGCCAGTTCTATAACACACCAAGGAGCATGCAAGTCTGGGCTTATCAATGTGTGAAACATTGAGAATCAGCAGTGAAATGACTGCAGCAAGCAGCTTTCCCATCTCACATGACTCAGAAACACCCTTCCTCCCCAGACTCCAGCAAAGGGCTTCTTGGGATGTGCCCAGATGGTCATTGAGGCCAGAGCCACCTTCCTGCCTCCGGACTCGTGTCAGAGTTCAGCCTGGCCTGCTGAAAGGTGCACCCAGCCCCCATCTGGTGCAGAACAAACACACAAAAAGCCCCCAGCAGTTCACCACGTGCAGGGGTAGGACCTGAAGTCTGTCCAGTGGCATCACACCTGAGACTGAAGGACAGCTCAGAGAGCCTGCACAACTGGGCAAACATGAACTACTCCCTTTGTCTATCCTCACCTGAAATGAGTATTTTAACTGCCATTTACCACAACTCATCTATGTATTTGGACTAGTGGAAGGTGTCCCTGCCCATGGCAAAGGGGCTGGAACGAGATGATCTTTAAGGTCCCTTCCAACCCAAACCAGTCTTTGATTCTATTTTTAAAAATCCCAAACACCAAAAAAATTCCAAAACCACACAGAAACAATTTGAAGTACCAGATGTGTCTGCACTCTGCATTTAGAGCTTTTCAAATGTTCTTTGTCTGTTGCCTCCATGCTCTTTGCTGTGATTGTGTTGGACTTTGCTGGCTCACAACAGCTGAGCTAATAAAGTCTCCCCAAGAACAGCTCCTGAGGGCTCCTTCCTGCACAGGACTGTGGGGACAGGTGCCGGCAAAACTGATGGGATCTCAGCAAAGGTCTCTTTGCAGGATCAGGGGCAATAATGCTGCCTGCCTCCACTGCACGGGATGTCTGGCAGCAGCGTGGTGAGCTGGGGCTTGCTTGTGTGGAGGTACAGGATGCAATTAGCAATTTATTCTTTATTCTATTAATATTTTTTTATGTTTGTGCATATGTCCTTACTAATGGAAATTGATTTCTGCTCAATTTTAAGCAATTGCAGTTAAAAGGAGACTCCTGCTTTGCAGAATAACTCTGAGGGGTGACAAACCCAGAGCTGAGAGCAGAGAGCTACCGTGCTAACCCACACAGCTTGGCAGGGCAGTGCCGGCCCTGAGGTCACCCCACGATAGAAGGCAGATGGGGCTGAGAAGGATGAGGGGCTCCTTTGGCCCGGCTATCCCTCTCCCCTCCCACCTGCACCCTTCCCTCCCTGCCTGCACTTCCACAAACGCTCTCCAAAACCCCCCGCCCCACCGCCCATCTGAGAGTGCTCTGCAGCACTCCCAGGTGACAATCCCTTTTAAATGCTGGGATGTTTGAGGCCAGCACTTGCCAAATCCAGTATTTTCTGGCAGCTGCAGCCATGGAAGCCTCTGTCTGTGCCCTGGGAAGGGAGAGCACGGGCAGCAGAGCTGGGTTCTCCAGCCTTGGCCAAATCATCCACAATCCCTGTCCTGTCCAGGACTCCTCAGGACAAGGCAGCTCAGAGAAAACGCACATTGATGTATGTTTTTCTTGGAAAACAGTGTTATCTTCAGGATTTCATAGAATCATGGAACCAGTAAGGCTGGCAAAGCCCTCTAAGATCAGCAAGTCTGACTGTCAACCCAGCAGCATCACCACCACATTCACTACGAACCCACATCCTCAACTTTCGAACCTCTCCAGTGGTGGTGACTCCACCACTGGCCTGGGCAGCCCATTCCAATGCTTGACAATCGTTTCTGGGAGGAATTTTTCCTAATATCCTGATATCTAAACCTCTCCTGGTGCAACTTGAGGCCATTTCTTTTCATCTTGTTCTTGCCTTCAATAAGTATAGCTACTGATTGAACTAAGAAACTATCAAGATATAACAATGAATTTCACTCATTTTTCATGTTATTTTTTTCTTTAAATTTAAATCCTGAAAGACCATTCAGTCAAATTAATCCCCTGGGCATAAGGTGAGACAGCATCCCACAGCTCACAACTGACAGCTGAGCTCTCCCTTGTTTTAGCAGGTTTCTCCTCCTTCCCAGTGACTCCGTGCCTTTTCCCCAGGGCTTTTGCTGATGGACAGTAGAAGTTACGCAAAGTCTGTCTGATTGATTAGTGCCATCAATGTGATCTCTGTGTTTCTCTGAGTTTGCTGTCAAATTTTGCTGTCTCTGGCTGTCACTCATAGTCAGACAGTAAGGAACTTCCACATTTAGTACCAGAATTTAATAGGAAACTAATTACGGAGACCATAATTAATGCAAAACAATTTAAGAATTAAAAAGATTCAACATAATTTTCACCCCAACTAGCAGAGAAGAACTCAGAGAAATCAAATCACAAAATGGTTTCAGCCGTCACTCCTCTCCAAGCCCTTTTCCAGTTTGTTTCAAGCTTTCCAGAAAGTTCCAAACTGGACTCAGACCACGTCTCTATGTGCAAGGTCTGCTTTGATTGAATAAAACACATGGAAAAGAAAACACGGCTAGCCAGGCACAAAAAGTGAGTGTGAACAGGAAATGCGGACAAAGCTGCCATTTCTTTTGTGGAGGCTTCTATTCTGTTTTTCAAATAAGGGCAAGATCGGGTGAATTTGTGATTTATTATTTCTTTGTTAAGGAAAAAGATGGTGCTTGCCTCATTTATCTACAATGTGTAAGTGGCCCCACTGGATCCCTCTCATTCTGCCACTTCCCAAGCAGTTGCTTGACCCCAGCCCCAGCAAGAAAAGGCTGTCAGAGCAATGGCAGCACCAGAGGCTGAAGGAAGGGTTTTATCAGAGGGATTTCAACTGGAAAAGGGAAGCTCCAAGACTCACCTGCTGAAACCAGGCAGTTTGTCCCAGGTGCAGTAGCTGCAGTCTGGCAAAGCTTTGGGATTAAAATAGGAAATACATTTTTGACCAAGAAAACACAGAATTATCAAATAGTTGGCCTCTGTTAATTCTATCAAATTCCTTTGATAGGGTATTTTCTTTCTAAAGGAACTGCAATTTTAGGCTACCTGGAATACTTCCTATGTTATGAATTTTTCCAGTTAAAGCTTTCATTTGTCTTTTACTTAGTTTTTATCATACTTATGTGTTCTGAACTTACTTGTCCTTTACCAAAAGCTTTTGCTCAACTCCTTCCATCCAGTTCCTGGAGCTCTGATCCAGGACTCCGTGTCTGCCATCAGGCTGGCTCATCAGCAAGGTGTCCGAAGTACTATAAGAGCAAAGCAGAGAATATTAAAAACGAGGTTTGGAAATTTAAACCCAGAGTTACTCACCTGCCCCTGGAGAACTTTGGAGCAAGTCCTGCGTTGCCCTCTGGGAAAGCAGCAGGCAGGGTCTGTCCCATGCAGGCTCCAGGCACTGCTCCTCGATCTGCACCAGCAGCAGCAGCAGTTGCACAGCAGGACTAGAGCACAGTGGGATCAGCAGTGGGTGTTGGTCCCTGACCAGTTCCAGCACAGCCAAGAGCAGTGGCAGAGCATCCTCAAGCACTTTTCAAGTCTTCAGAGTGGTGCCAGTTTGGGCTCTTTGCTGTGGGCTCTCGAGAAGCTCAGTCATCTGAATCACTTCTCGCATTTCTATTCCCATTATATTCTGGCAGAGCTGTAGACTACTTAAAGCAGAACTTCTTATCACCTTAGAAGAATGTTGGTTTAGCCCAGAAATATGGAACAGGAGGGGACTTTAGTTCTGCCCACCACCCTGCAACTACAGCCAAGCAAGTCAAATAACCCTGCTCAGTCTTTATTACATTGGCTGTGTCAGTCAAAGCCTCATGGCCTTGGGCATGAGCACATCCCTGGGATAAGCACTGATACAGACAATTATTCAGAGGAGAACGAACCATTCTGATGAACCTGTGTCCACGTACCTGGCAAGGCTCCTGAGCAGTCTGATATTGCACTCTAGAGGAATATTGCTTGTATTCCACGAATTTCAGGTGTATAACAAGAGAACTTGTTAAAGTCAGGCTGGGAATCAGCTTTTAGTATGCAAAATTTAGTAGACTTTTCAAGTTAATGTAACTTCATTACATGCAGGGTGTCATACAGGGTGTCAGAAAGCATAAAAATCTGGGCTTTGTTTGCCAGACTTTTAAAAAACCTTTAAAGTGTTTAAACCTTAAACAAATCCCAAACTAAACACACATACATCATTATCATCAAAATTACAGTTGTCCTGTACTTATGCAAAACTATGGGATAATGAAAGGAAATGTAATAAAACGATACCCAGTCAGACTAAGCCCTGAGAACTCCACAAGATTATAGGGAGTGTCTGCTTTAATATCTCCTTGGCAAATTACATGCCCTCGGCATAGTTCCTCTCAAACCACTGACACCCTGTGTCACCATCTTTGCTGCCCACTGCAGCAGCACTGGAAGCAGAGGCAGCAGCTGATCACACAGCTGGGTCCTCAAACACTCAAACCACTCTGAACATCCCCTGGGAGCAGGTGTGACGAATGCAGGACCTGCCTGCACCGAACACCGAACACCAAACACCGAATACCAAACACCAAACACCGAACACCGAACACCGAACACCAAACACCAAACACCGAACACCAAACACCAAACACCAAACACCAAATACCGAACATCGAACACCGAACACCAAACACCAAACACCGAACACCGAACACCGAATACCAAACACCAAGCACCAAACACCAAACACCGAACACCGAACACCGAACACCGAACACCGAACACCAAACACCGAACACCGAACACCAAACACCAAACACCGAACACCAAACACCGAACACCAAACACCAAGCACCAAACACTGAACACCAAACACCAAACACCATGACAAATGCAGAGTCCAGGGTAGGGGAGGCTACAACCTCCAGACCTTGTCCAGAAGTTATTTTTAGAAAAGAAGCATTCCAAGAACTTCAGTCAACCCCACAATGGAGAGCATGAACAGCATCCCCAGGCAACAGCAAGGAATAACATCTCTGCTCCCGTTCCCAAACACAGCATCCCACAGCACCCAGGTATCAACATCATGGAGCTGTTCTGAGCCCTGGGGTTTAGAATCATGGACCAGCTTGGGCTGGAAGGGACCTTTAAATGTCCCCTCATCCAACCCCTGCAGTGAGCACAGACACCTTCAACTAGATCAGGATGCTCAAAGCCTTGTCCAGCCTGACCCTGAATGCTTCCACAGGTGGCAGGGACATCCTCTAGACAACCTGTGTCAGTGTTTTACCACCCTCAATGTAAAGAACATTTTCCTTAGATGCAATCTAAACCGTCTCTCTTCCAGTTAAGAGCCATTAAAGCTTCTGAGGCCTCTCTGCAACCACAAAATCATAGATTATCCAGTCCCAAGCCCACTGCCATGGGCAGGGACACCTTCCACAAACCAGGTTGCTCTAGGCCTTAACTAACATCACCTCTGCCCATGCAGGAGAATGCCTGTGTGCTTTGGTGAAACAACAAAAGCAAGAAGGAGACACAGCTACTGCATTATCAGGACACAGGCTGGCTTTTCCTGCAAACCTCTTGGCCTTGCATTTAAATTAAATTTACTGCTACACTTCAGTAAGGAAGCAATGGCAGGAGCCACGTTAAACCATCCCAGTCCATACTGAGCTGCTGCTGTCTCAAAAGATTAGTGCTGTTTTAGGGTGGACTGTGAGTGTGATTCCCATTTCAGCATAATTAACCCTATTGGTGCAAGCATGTATCAATCCCAATTTTTCTGAGTCCCCAAGTAAATGTGAAGCCATCCCTTTGAAATGAATTACGAGCAAAGAAGATCTCATTAAAACAAAAGAAGAAGAGAACAAGCAGTAAAACATGGTAACTGCAGGCTTGCTGTTTCTCAGGAACTGTAGAGACAGAGACCCCACCTGAAATGAAGAAACCCATTCCCAATAAATAAATCAGCAGCGCACTGGAATGAGCCAAGCAAAGATGACTTTTACAGTTATATATAAGTATGTGTGATACTTTTTCTAAGTGTGAAATAAATAACCTTGATGCAAAAGGGGCAATACACATATTGCAAATCCTATTTCCTGTTCTTTACCCTTCCAAAAGAAATATAAGACTTGTTCATAAGTAAAGGCGCTTATACATATCCATGTCTGCTAAGCAAAACACATAATCATTAGAACTAGTCTAATTTCAGTAAAAAAGAATATTCTGACAGTCACAAATTTATTCCTTATGATTTACAGCTCCGTGGTTTTATCTTCAAGTGAAATATTTAATTTCTTTTTATATTGAAGCATCAAAACTGTATAATTAATATGTAGTCAGGCTAATCCTTAAGCGCTATAAATCAGAAGCATTATATAAACAAACGTGTCGTCTTGAACAAGATTGGGAATGCACAAAACTACTTATATCCCACTTTTATAATGATGCAGTGACTCAGAGCAGATAGAAAATGATTAGTTTTCCTTCCAAAGTAGGAAATATTGCTTCCATCTGTAAAGTATAATATTGTGATGTCATAAAGTTTTCCTAAACACTGAATTTACCCTTATTCCCTCTCAATCATTTTAAAAGAACTGCTCTCTCTTATAGAGCTTGGATTTAAATCACAATAACACACCAAGAAGATGAATGACAGTGCTGTTGGATATGGCTAAAATTGGATCCTTCAGCACAGGTGAATGATGAGACAGCGCTTCTCTTCTTGATATATTTTCTTCTTCTATTAGTTTCCTTCCATGGCTGGGATTTCAGTTTGAATTTTAATGTATGTGGTTGCTGCTAATCTTAGTGTCTGATTTTTTTCCAGCGCCCTCTTATTGTATAGACAATTCATTCTCCAAAGCAGTAATACACTGAGGCTTGTGACTGCCCAGGAGATAAAGCAATTCAGAAGAAAGTTAGAGCCAGCTCTGCAGAAAGGCACAGACAACAGGTCAATATCTTCAGGAACAACGCCTCGCCACACAAAAAATGTACACATTTACATCAACGCACATACATTGTCCCAGATGGCTTCCATTCCAGAAAACAGCGTCGCTATTGAGTCACCAGGGAAACATGATGGGCATATTCAAATTCATAACTTCAGATTTTATTGAAAGGGCAAATTGCAGAGTATTTCCTGGTTCACATAATCTGCCAGAGATGCACACAATCCAAATTGCAATCAATGCCAGTAGTTAAGCGTAAGCGCTCAGATAATACCCCCCAAAGCCAGTTGTTCCTGGGAAACTGTTCAGAGAAAGAAATTGGTTAACTGTTTTTCTAGGAAACAATTTTTATGATATGATTTTCACAGTGTTCTTGTTTCATCTTTCTATCTAAAAGCCTAAAGAGCTTGCATAAATTCTACTCCCGCTTAATTCCAGAAATGTGAAAACAAAGTTTATTAGAAAAAGGTTGATCATATCCTTGCATGATCAAAGCTTGGGTGTAAAAGGTGGGGCAAAAGTTTGAGAGGATTTTTCATCAAAATGGAGCCACTCAGCCACAGTGAATTATCTGTGTGATACACGGAGCATGAGCTGAAACCTACTCTTCATTCCTAATGTGAGTGTGATGGAGGGAGGGCCCAAGGACAGAGCTGTCCAATTTGAAGGGCAGCAGGCAGCTCTGGTCTATGCAAAGTGACTGTTTTTACTATTTTGGCATGTGAAGAGTGAATCTGGTGGAATTTGTTGACCACTCACTTTCTCGTTAAGAAGTGTAAGTGCAAGCAGCAGTCTTGACACAGACCATTGGTTTCTGCAGTCTTCAAAGATGATGGTGTTCATTAGGACTGACACCATCTGAAAGAAAATTCAGACAGTTTACATGAGCATGGATGCTGTTGTTAAACTGTGTGATGTGCTGAGAAGGAAAAATGCAGGAAACCTTTACTAACCATGCTGAAATCACTGATGTTTCCTATATGAACACAGTATTATAAAAGTTGTTATTCCAAACAAATATTTCCATGACCAAAACTACCAGGTGAAGAAAGTAAAAAAAAAAAAAAAAAGAATACCAAAGCTCAGGTCTAAACAAAAAAATGAAATAAAACCAAATATGAACTGAGATTTAGAGCGCTGTTAATTTGAGGTACAGGCTTTGAAGTTTGCTCTGAGATTTTTCCTGATTTCATACTGATTCCAGAGAGCAACAGACGTGTGCCCAGCAATCTGTACAAGTTTTAGATAAAACCCGGGCTGCTCTTCAGGATCCTGATTTTCTCACATCCACCTTTCTCTGTTTATGACATGGGCAGGCACTGGAAAGGGACACTCCCTATTTCAAGCAAGGCAAATGCAATTACAGCAAGGGCCTATTAATCTGTACCATTTCCACCATAGTTCCAAACCCAGCCTCGGAGTTTAGACATTTTACTTTACTTCTGTGCCTTTCTTTACAGAGCTCTGTAGCAGGGATAAAGCCACTTCATCAGCTTTATAAAGCACTGAGATCTATCAGCTCACACAATTAGGTTCTGTTGGCACCCAAACAGAAGTTACATGACTCTCTTTGCCTGTTGGCTGGCACGCCCCCAGAGCCCCACAAAGCTCTTTAACTCTGAGCCCTCTTCTTGTTCTGCTCTACTTCTGTACCTCTGGTGTGTCTAGCTGGGAAGTGTAAGACTTATTTTAGGGATTGGCACAATTCTTGTACGAAGAAATTACAAAATAATGATAGAATCCACTTAAAGATAAAATGCTCTAAGATGTCCTTGAGATACATTAGTCCCAAATGCCAAAGGCCACAACATATACAAACCTAAAAGCATTACTTGGAGATTAAACAGGGAGAAAATTTGTAAAATGTCACCAGTAAATAGTTTGACTCACATTTATAAAATATCTACACCCTAAAACCAAACACAGAGGAAGTAGAAAATCATTAAATCCTTTCTTCTAGGCCAATGAGTAGCTTTGAGCAGGGTCTCCAGAGAGCTGCCACACTGCAAACTAGCCTGTAATAACTGACCAAGGCGAAGTCAAACAGCATGTTTCACTAAATGAAAAAGAGGAATCCTAGCATTACAAATCACCTGGAACAGAGAGATCCACTAATCATTTCAGCATCCAGGTTAGGAACATATGGTCTGATATGGGAAAGGCCAATTCTTCATTTGACTTCACAGTTAAATATCACACAAACTGTTTTCCATTACTCATAGGACAAAAACTGTTCTTTGCTGCTTTGGAACCAGTGCAAACAATTCCAAACCTCTGCACGAGCACTAATAGGGCCTGGTTTTCCAAACAGGAAGAATAATTATGACTTCTTATGGTTCATTCCTCACTAGGTTTTAATTTTCATAGCTTGTAACAAAGCCAGCTGTTAGGACAGAAGCTTTTTTTTAGTAATAAACCAAACTCACTCAAGCTGTGAATTTGTCTGACCACCACAGCTCACGTTCCCATATTTCTTTTAAAAAAGTGCTAAGTAAGAAGAGACTTCCAATGTGATGCTTAACCTGAACGGGGCATGCTCAGGTCCCAACAGACCCAGAGGGAAAGTACCATCTCTTCAAACTTCAGCTTTGTCAAACAGCTTTGTCAAACAGCTCATGAGACTGTGTTTAAAGTCTCCAGTCCATAAGCTTGAAGTTGCAAATAAACCACAAAGTAAATATTTCTGGAAAGTTTTTGGCCTAAATATGAAAGATGACCAAAATGTCCAAAATTCATGTGGAAAGCACTTATCTGTCTCTATGAGTAATGAGTACTGATAGCACTGCAAGAAGCAAGGAATACAATGAATGTTTGAATTCATAAAAACAAAGCCAGTATGAAGCTGTCTATGTAATAATAATTAATAATTATTAATTGTGTGGTCTGATATTGGCCAACCAGGACAGGCAGTGGTGAAAGTCTCCCTCTGCTCTGGGCTTTTTCTCTGACAACATCCTACTGTCCAAAGATTTAAATTCCACTTCTGACTCTCAAGAAGTAAGAACCCTCTCAGAAATCACTGTCCATACAGGAACCACACTGCATTCCAGAGCGAGTGAGTGAGGACTCATCCTCACTCCAGGCATGTGCATGTCTGTTTTCTCCACAGGCCAATATATTCCCTTTGGCTAAACTGCACCTTGATCCACCACTTACACACACACTTCTGGCGAGAGGAACTGCTGGACCGGTGTCACCTCTGCACTCCTGGGAACAAGGCTGAACATCTGCCCCTGAGCTCTGCAACAGCCACTGATGCCTGTTCTGAAGATATGCAAGTTTATTGCTTGCAGACATGGGCACTATAGAATCCTATCATGTTGTCTTTGCAAGTCCCTCAGACATCCCACTTCTTGCAAAGATTAAGAAGTAAATAACCAGGTGTATGGCTCAGCATTAAGAGTTGTATGTGTATAATCAGGGCAAACCTGTTACACCAAGGCCTCTGTAGGGGCTGTCAGCAGTGCACTACAGCATGGGCAGAGGACAGTCAGCAAATACTGGGCCTAATTCCAGGACAAAGGGTACCAAAATCCATAAAAACAACCTTAAACTTCCTTTTCCTGCTTTCCATGTTTCTCTGTCTTAACAATCACTGCTGCTTTGTTTTTCTCTGTAGCTCTGGTTTCCTTGCTGTTTCTGCATGAGCCTGCAGCGAGCTGGGAGCATTGTAGATCCTTCTCTGCTTTACAGAGCTGCTGACACTCCCAGAGAAACTGCACTGCAAACCATCAGGGGAGACCACCCTGCTGGAAAAGAGCTGGTGTCTGAGGGAGACAGCCCACACCAAACCAGCCCCTCATCCAGACACAGCTCATCCTACTTCATAGCAAAGCTTTGTCCAGGCAAACAGCACTGCTTCTCTGGTGGTGCACCAGGATTTAACTCTTTCTTGGGCAGAGGTAGCAGGCTTTCATTTCATCTCACTGACACTCCCTCTTTTGCCTCTCTGCTATTTTTATATAATATAGAACACCTTCTTCCCACACTGACAAGTGCCCTCGCAGTGTCCTCCTTCAGACCTCACGTCATCCCTGATTTGGCTCTGCTGGAGTCAGAAGAAACAGCTTGACCAATGCAAGAAAGAAAATCCCTGACACACAGCTCCATACATGGGTCCATTTTGTTGCTCCCCTGAGTTGTTGGGTCATGAAGGAACTAAAACTGTTTAAGCTTCTGAAGAGGCCTAGAAATACTATACCTTAATCTTCCTATTTCATTTGCTGAGACATTATATATATATATATACATTTACATATATTTGCATTTATGATGGCAACACATATAGAAATGACAACTGCAGTTTTCTGAAGATGAAATCCTGCCCAATAACACCCAGAAAAAGGAGATAAATGCAGTTGTGGCCAGCACTACTGCCCCTGTGATGCTGCTGGTTCCCAGGCCATCAGCCAGCCCAGGCACACGAGAAGCCTTCAGCATTACTGTCTGCATCTTTATTTCACTTCTAAGACCTGCAAAGCATTTCCCAGATGCTACTTAGCTGCAAAGCACACCGAGATACATCAGCATTGCCATGACACCTTCAAGAGGGGCTGAGTGAGGAACAAAGTCTGGGTGCAAAGCCACAGTGACACCGGCTGGCCCTGGGGCACCCCCTCAGCTTCCCCAGCCCCTTCCAGCCCTCACCCAGGCCAGGTCCTGCTGCTGCTGCCGTCCTGCAGAGCCTCCCCCCGGGCAGCAGGAGCGGCTGCTGGGGCTCAGGGGCTCTTGCACGGCTCAAGCACAGAGGGGTGAGAGGACGAGCCACGCTCCGGCACTGCCTGCGCACCCTGCCCTTGCAGAAGTCTCATCTAACTGGAGATCACAGCAACTCAATGGCCAAAGCGTGGAGCACAGAAGCAGAACTGATTGAACACGTGGATGGTTTCCCCAGGTGGAAAACTGCCTGGGAGTAGAAATGGAAACGTTTTGCTTTAGGAGAATGACAGAGCTTGCTGCAGACCCACGGCAGCGCTGCGCCAGCTGGGGCAGACCCGAGTGCTGATTCAGGCAAAAAACAAGGTCTTAAGGAGGGGAAAGAGACATTTAAAAGGAAGGGGGTGGGGGAACAGATAATCTACTTTTCACTTAGTTCAAAAGAGCGACCTTACCTCTGTTCTCTTAAACACAGGGCAGCACTTTATCTCTGTCAGTAATGCTTCTCCTGACATATTTGTTCTTTACAAAAGGAACTATTGACAGAACAGGCAAGAATAAAGAACTGTTCTTCCAATAAATGGATTCTTCTGAGTTTCTCTTCCCTCACAGCCTTGGATGGAGGAGGAAAATGTTGGTCAAGATAACCTCCATTATGAAAACTTGTTTTCTGGGAAGCTGGAAGAGAAGCTGCTCTCCACTGGAAAGTTTGCTTCGCTGTGCCAGGCTATCAGTAGAACATTTACATCACTGCAGCTCCTGTAACTCATTTCTCTTTCCCATAGGTTGGGACAAATCTTTTACTATGCTGCAACTAATCACATTTTAACAAAAAGAACATTACATTAACACCAGAGAAAGCAGTATGTATATTCCTTTACAAAGGATTTAAAAGGGTCAGGAACATGCAAAGATTTTAACAAAACACTTGTCTGGTAATAACACTCATTGTTTTTATTCACACCTGAAAAATTCACGGTTTTTTCACTGTTTAGCATACAAAATTTGGTAGGTTTCTAAAGGTCCAGCTTCAGACAGTCTGCTCTTAATTTAAGAGCTGTGATTACTAATTTAAAAGTCCTTTGGAATTCGTAGTTCTTTCATCATCAATTCTTCTATATCAGTAAACGGATCATCATTTACTAATAACACTAGGAAGATTTAAATGCTCCAAGGTTATTAAATACCTTAAATTTTAATCTGTTGTCTTAAAATATTTATTTTACTAGAAAGCTTGACTTTCACATTGCTATTTTCCATGTTCAAAGCTAAAATCTCCAGATGAAATACAAAAACTAAAGCCTTTATTCATCTTGAAAGCAAGAATCAACCCCTTATTCCTGAACTAAAAATATTTAACTGTCAGAAACAGGACATCAGCTGAGCTTTGTAATATATAAGAGTTTAAGAACCCTGTGCCTTTTCCCCTGCATGATGAAATCACATTAGTCCAAGAAAGAATGTTATCAAGCTGTCCAGAGCAGCATGGGAGGCCGGTGACACCGCAGCTCCCTTCCCTTCTGACTTTCCTTTCCTATTTCCCTTCCTTCCCCTTCTGAACTCCCTCCCATCCTGCTGCCAATTTCCATGACACGAAGGAAGACGGAAGAAGAGGAGCTGTGGAAAGAGAGGGGGAGACAAAAGGGGCATGAGGAAAGAAACATGGGCAGTCCACGAGCCCAGGCAATGGCATCCAGAGCCCTTCCCAAAGCCGTCCATGCTGCCTTCAGACCAAGCCTGGCATTCTGCCCATATGGACCAGATTCCTCCAGATTCTGTTCAGAGTACGTAGCATTTCACCCGATTTATGAACACTTCCAGTACATATATTTAAATGAACATTAGTAACTAAAATTTCATGATTCAACAGTTGAAGCTAATAACTGCGAGGGACTCAGTCCTGTATCTCTATTTGCAACAGTTCAACTGGTCTTTTTGCTTGCTTTTATGAGAATTAAGGTGTAAATGGCTGAGAAAAAAACAATCCTGGTGTCAGGACAAGGCATCTGGGAGACACACTGCACACCACGAGCTGGAATATGCCAGCAGCCGATGGACTGAAATATTACCCAAACGTGTCCCTCGGAGGGTGTTCCCATCAGTGCCCTGCTGGGACACTCCCATTCTCCCAGTGCCCAAAAGGGACAGCTATAGATGTAAAAAAGGAGCAGCTACAGGGAATGTGGAGCTCTGCATTTCCCAGCACTTCTTCAGAACTGGCCAAAGGGCTGAGTGTGGAAATTCACTTGAAACAGGTCCAAGTCATGAGCCAGCAGAAATAACCCTAAGATAAGAGTGTATGGACTTAGGTCAAAGCTGACTTTCTATATAAAGAGAAACATAAGCACACCCTCAGAAGGACACGTTCAGGACAGGTCATGTGCTCCAGAACCATTGTGGTCTTCTAGTTTTTATGTTAATAGCACAGTAACACAGGAGTGCAAAGAGGTCTTTCCAAAGCTAAGGCTTCCTCTCATCATTCCCTACCTTTAGCAAGCACTGAGCTGCCTTCCAGGCCATTGACAGGATGACAAAGCAGATATTTGTGCTACACCAGGGAGTCCCCACAGCACCACTGCACAGGAGCTGCAGCTACAGCTTGCACACGAGCTGTTCACAGCACAACTCTGCCCTGCACTAGCAGCTTTTCAAACAGTAATTGTAGGATCTTTCCTCTGAGAGTCCATTCTAACATGACAGAATAGGTTCTTTTCAAATTACACTTGCATTTGAATTTTTCCTATGAAGGACTATTGTGGCGGTGGATCACACCAACCCTGCAGGACCCCACTGCAGGAAAACCTCCTGATCTGAGCACCCCCTGGAAAACACAATGGTCTTTCCCCAGAACTGTGTAATCCCCTCTGGTTGTAACCTAACCCTAAATCCTACCCTTCCCTACTCCCCGTTGGTTAAGAGGATTTCTCCCCGCCTCCTGTTATCTGGCCCCAGATCGTCCCTAGAACTGGGGGCTCTCGGGGCCATCTTGCCCTCTTTCTGCCTTGGACCCCTTCAGAAATAAACGTCTGGNGCCCACGGCATTAGACTATCACATGTCCAGTCTCAGCTATCAGAACAGGGTCCATCTCTGTCAAGGGAGACCATTCTCCTGGGGAGGGGGACACCTAGCAGAGCTGGAGAAGTGGTGCCAGCTGGCCACTGGAGACTCAGCCACGGCAAAGCACTGAGTCTCATGGGGTAGAGCAATTTTGCTGGGTCTAAGGGGTCTACATTAAACTCTGGAAGCAGAACAGTTAACAGCAGCAGCACTGACAACGCCTGATGAATGAAATCTCTCCACCTTCTGCGGGGAGGAGGGGATATGTTTCATTAATTATTACTTTCCAGGGTGTGTTGACTTGCTTCTGTCTGTGCTGAATTTCATGTAAACCCTCTGTTGAATGTCGCATACTCATGCGCCGCCTGAAGTGCAAGATTTTGTATTTGGGTATCTGCTGTAGCTGACAGATGTTTACGAACTCGTGTATCTGCACAGCTTCTTCCTGCCTATCCATCTGTGATCCCTGTTAGACAGCAAGTTATTCCACCTCAGGCTGGAATAATTTAAGATTGTGACATCAATTCTTAATCTGCATTTTTTAGCTGGTAGCATGCAGAGACTTTAAGTTACAGCTACTAGATTGTCATTTTATATTAATCTAAACTGTTTATTTAAGATTCAGCCATTTCTAAACAAGTGGCTGTAAATACATGATGCTACAGCTGCTTTTAAAGATGACAGAATTGTGATTAACTGGGACAAATAGAATGCACAACCTGCCATAATTTGTAACAGACACTTCAGGATGGTCTCATGCACCAGAAGGCTGCGCTTTTTAAAAACCTTACCAAAAAATTAATACCCATTCCCCTCTGCTTTTAGCAGCACATGAAGAAGCACATAGGTTCAAGGCTTTGTAACCACAGGCTCATCTCTGAAGATTCTTAAGCATTTTTTACAGTCCACATAGTGAGAGCCTCTCTCTGTCCTGTACAGCCAGCACTCTTAGCTGAGAGGCAACACAGGATGAAGTTGGTGTCTCCTACAAGCATCTCTACCCAAAGGATTACTTACACATTATTTAATCCTCCTGGGAGAAGAGAACATGAATTTCACCTACACCAACACCTCCCAGAATGAGTCTATCTTCAGGAACATAGATGGCTCCATGTCTAAATATTTTAGTTCTCCTCTTAACTGATACCAGGACTTACAGCATGAACCTTCTTTAAATTCCTCAAACACGAGCCTTCACCTTTCTCCTCTCCAATCCCCTGCTGCCCTCCCTTGCACCAGGTGATGGGGGTTGATGCACAAAAGTGTCTGGGGATTTTCAACATAGGAACAGGATCTTTGCCTGCTGGATCATTAGTCTCCTGAAATCTCTATTACAGGAAGGCCTTCCAAAATACCAGTCAAGCTAGGAGGGAAGACAAGGTTGGAAAATGTGAGTACTGAAAAGAAGAAATAATTTAGTCTAAAACAAGTGAAGTTATTCTGAAGATATTCTAAAATTCAATCTACAGAAATGTTCCAGAAACATAAAAATCTTCATATGGAGGGAAAGGCTGAGCATGAGACCGGCTCTAAATAATTTGTCCAAGATTCTCTGAGGTATCTCAGGCTGAGCATGCACTTATCCCTGATTCTGAATTGCCCCAGGCTGGCACCAAGTGCTGTGTGCTCCGTGCAGCCCTCAGGAATGAAACCCCACGCGAGGAGCAGTCTGTGAACCGGGATTCATCTTCAATCAGCTCCAGCCCAGCCCCTCTCCCGAAACCCACCCAGCCCTGCAGCAGCACCAGCAGCTTCGCAGAGCCCTAATGCCAGAGCCCTGGGGGGAAGCCAGCATTTGTGGGAACCTGAGCGTGGGCTCAGCGTGGGCTCAGCCCTGTGGGTGCCTGCCAGCTGCAGTCAGAGGCTTTCCCCGCGCAGCAGCAGTAACCAGTGGCACAGAGACAATTAGAGCTGGGGTAATTATTTTAGCCATATTAACCGATATGGAGATGATTAGCAAGGACAGAAGGCAGGGTGGGCTTTAAACCGCACCTTGAAGGAAATGAGAGTGGGAGAAAGGCAGCAGCTCAGCTGGGACCACCGTGCCAGGATGGTCCAGAGGGCACAGTGACCCCTCCACTGGCTGGAGCAGAGCACGGGACCGGCACACAATTAAAAAAGCCTAATCCGAGTATTAATTACCCATTGCCTAACAGATTGCAAGCCCTTTCTGTTTTCAAAATTGATTCTAATTTCTTTTGTGGAACAATTAAAAGTGTTTTTGTTATCCTGATGAACTGAACTGTAACCAAAGCTTTTGCAAATAAACACAAAAGACAGATGATAAAGCTGGTAATAAGCATATTGCTCCTGTGTCCTGAGCAGCCACCAACACTTCCCAGTGAACATCATCCTTCACAACAACAACAACAAAGGGTAAGAGCACACGGCTATTTCATGCAGTCATCAAAACAAAATGCACTGAATATTATATTTCATACTAAATACATTACCCTGGCAGTTTGACACTCAACATTTCAATAGATATTGCATCTCTCTAACATTCTGCCTGAATTTCTGCAGATGGACTTTTAAGTATCAATGGAAGATTACTTTACTTGTCACGCTAAAAAGATTTTAAAGAATGGTTGCACACACTTCATTTTTAATTTTTTTCTATTTCTTTTTTTAAAAAGGAAAACGACTTATGAATTCAGAAACACAGTTCTACTGAAAGGTCAAACCCCATATTGCTGCAGCCCTTTGTGTGTGGTGCTCTTCCAACCACTCAAATATCTCCTCTGATGTGCCCAGCAAAGCACTGGGAGGATTTGCTCAAGTTAAAGTAAGCTTACCTAGACAATGCTAGGCTAAGCTGAGAGAAAGTAACAGCACTCCCAAATCTCATCAATCCATTGTGACACTGGGGGTTTTTTAAAATGTATTTTATTTTAAAACTGTGAAGGTTCCTGGAGACATGTAAATACACAAGAACCTCAATTTTCAGTAAAAATCTCCAAACAAGTAAACACCAAAGGAAGAAAACCCAGCTGGATGCCATGATTTCAGAAGACACCTTGAGCACACAAATATCTCTCAGGATCACAGACAAAACAACAGCATTAGCCCAGGAAAAATATGGATTTTGAGGTTCAGTTCCAGAGTTCTGAAAATCAGACATCTCCCAAGATTAAGTGGGACACATATTTAGTGTATGCCAGTCACTACAGAGTTTTGGGCATAAACCAGCCCCTTCACCTGCCACACGCCTTTGCTCTGACTCACAGACAGAATGCCCAGAAATCGCCTCATCCCACACTGGATCTCCACACCAGCACCATCTCGGCTGCTGCTATCGGATCAAACAGCGATTAAGCATCCTTGTAAGCTGCTGCTATTCTAGAACTTTAAATTTTCATTTTCTTTTTTTTTCTGTTCCAAATGGGGGAGGGGGTTTGTTCACCGAGACTGAGTTTCATCACTCACATGGCAAATCTGCCACTAGCAGATCATAGAATGGATTGTTACCTTTCCCTATCCATTTTGTAAAGATATTGCTTTCTTTCCAGACTGCAAGCATCACTTCTAACTGGATTTTGAATTATAATGTGAACTTTACAAAATTATTGGTGCTATTCATATCACTAGTTAGATTCTATGGAACAGTGATATTTTTTGACTTTCCCCAAACCAGCATCTCTTAGTGTTTTATATAACAAAACCACGGCCAGCAGAAATTGAACATTTCCAAGTAAAGTATTACATTGCAGGGAATAAACAAGGAATAAAACATTTTTATACTTCTCCCTAAACTTATTTCCTTTTTGAAAATATTTATGCAGCCCAAAGACACGAGTTTAGTGAGAAATACAGCCAGTTCCTCTTTTTTAATTGAAACATTTATGCTTTTTGTTCTGCTAGCAAAAAGCAATGAACAGTAATATTGCAAGATAAATACACAAGAAACTTATAGATATGATTGTAAAACAACATCATCCTAATGTTCCCACTTAATTACCCTGAAATCTATTCTATTTAATATTCATTACTCAAAAGCCAATTTAAAAGAGAATGAGGTGAAGGGACTTATTCAGAAAGACGGACTGTCATTCACTGCAATAGTTATCTAATATACAGAAGTTAATAAAGCAGATTAATCTACAAGTCCCTTTAAGCCATCACTGAGTTTAGAACAACTGCCTCTTTGACCCCTAACCCTCCCGCTGCGCACCAGTAGCAGGTGCCAGCTGCACTGAAATGATGGCTGAGGCGTTTCAAGGCAAAGTCTTTTCTTACTTTGCTTCTGACCAGCAGCTGACCCTGTAGAAGCGATTGTTTCATGTGCTGGCCTAAAGGCTACATAAACCAGCAAGGGATAAACAAAAGCATACACAGAGCAGCTGCTTCGCCCGGGGCGCCTGCAGCGCTGACACCTCGCGCAGGGTGTGCGGGAGCCTTTGTGCCTCCTCCCTGGGCTGCTACAATACATGTTCCTGGGTGGAACGAAACTTCTCTCCAGCCCCAAAACTGCTGGTGTGAACTATAGCACAGCTTGGATGATTAAGAGGGGATTCCCAATTTGATTTAGTGCCATTATTAAGACCGTGAAATCTTCAGATACATCACTAATGATGATGTATTTTAACATTAAAAGTCTTAAAATTAAATTACTCAATTCACATGATAACGAATCACAATGAGGCTTTAAACAAAGCAGAATTAGAAAAGACACTAAGCTCATTAATTTTTTTGATTTCTTAATTGACAGCACATGTAGTGATAACTATACATTTAGCAATATACTTGAGACTGAGAAGGCTGTCACTTTTACACATGAACAGTAAGAAGCACATATAAGAGAGGTAACTGTAGTTTTCATTAAGATAACACAGCTTTGACATAGTTATTTTGCTGATGCAAATTACACAACCACAAAAACAATCAGAGTAATGATTAAATGCAGTTATGTACATGGGAGACTGCTAGTGCAAATGTTAACATATTTAAATGGGTTCCTTCATTAAAAAGATTATATATGATATTAAACCATCAATCAAATTGAAACACTAGAGTCTAAACGTATTGTCACTGGTTAAAATAAATGACTTTGAGACTGAATTTTGGCTCACTCAATATGGTGCCTTTTCTGTTGCTTAGCCACCCAAGTCTCTGCTGGCTTGGGCTACAGCTGGTATATCTCCATCCCTTTCAATTAATAAAGAAAGTTATGGTAGTATTGAATAACATTTTTAAATTGGGCTAAGAGGCTGAAACAGATGTCCCAGGGAAAATCTCTCTTACTGTTGTATCAAAACTTTCAAGACCCGAGCGAGCAAAAGCTGAGCACCCTCATCCTGATTCAGCTGAGCCTTTAAACATATTTGATTTTAAACATAGGACAATCACACCTGTGGGGTTGATCTCTTCCTAAAATGAAGTACACGCTCACATATATCAGTGAGGGTTCTTAGGTACTCAACATCTTGTACAAATACCCTCTGACAGTGCAATTTAGATTTCTTTGTGGTGTGCTTATAAGCAAGTGCTGCTGCCTGGGCCATGAAGCATGTGTTATAAACACAGCTCCACTGCAGGTTTTTATTTCCATTACTGTGCATAACTCCACACTAGCTGTATGTGGCACTGGGGCTTACCTGAAAAACAAAAATAGCACTCACTTTATTTTATAAAACAGAAAAAAAGGGAAGTTGCAATTTAGAATACTTTCTTATTGTAGTAACGCCACTTGCATTTTTCATTGCGTCTGGAACCTCCACTTCCTGATTTCCACCTGCCAGGCAGGGCAGTTGTGCTGCTTCACTTAGTGCCTCCCATCACTGGGTGCAGTCCTTGGTCACACTGCTGCACTGGGCAGCCTGGGCAAGTTCCCCCAGGACATCACAGTGCATCCCCTCCTCTCACCCTGCACTTCCCACCCCATCCCGGCTCCTGGCTTTGGTCTTTGTTCACCCACACACCTTCCCACCTACCTATGTGACACTCCTTTCCCAGAGATCCCTCTTTAGCCCTTGTATTCCAGCAGATTCTCCCTCAGCAGGGAATACCGGCTCTTCCCACGTCCCTGCTGATGGTCCCTTCCTTCGGCACTGCCCACCCACTGCCCCTGAAGTGCTGAACCCTCGGAGGGCTCAGCTCGGGCACAGCCTGGTCCTGCAGACACCCAGCCCCAAAGCACCTCTGCCAGCATCGGCCCCTGCTGTGGGCCCACCTGGGCTGAGACATGGAGCAACCCTGCGAGCTGCCAGCCCCCCACCACCGGCCAGGGGCCACCCAGACATTGCTACAACGTTCAGTCTCATGAAAAATTTGGCTCATTCTTGTCCACATGATCCTTCTGAAAATGATGCACGGCAAGTGATCACTGGGCACTGCCTTCCCTCACTACCTTACGCCCCGGCTAAGAAACATCCAGGAATGTAAGTGAATACAGGAATGTCACTGAAATCCTGTTTCTGTTCAACCAAACAACCATTTATTCCCTCTGCACCCAGCACAGAATAATTTCAAAGACGGCTGTGCAAGCAAGAATTCTTTACCTATTGTGCCTGACTCTTATGAGCATTTGTTAGAACTACAGGTGAAAGATGCTACAAAACTGATTGATTTTTGGAAAGAACTAACAGGAATAGTATTTTACTACACCGAAATTGAGCTAACAGCCTAATGGGTACAGTTCAGCAAGATCAGCATTAACAGAAAATAAAGGTAGCTTCTTAAGACCAAAAATTACACTTTCATTTATGAAGTGAAGCAGCAGAGGCTTCAATTCTCAATCCCAGAATAACAGCAAAGTAGGAGCCTTTTAAAATTATTTATCAAAGTGCTTAGAACAGAACATAACAGCAATAGTAGAGTGCAGTAAACTTAACACCGTGTTCTACCAATGTATCTCAAATTACTTCACACGTTAATTCGGCGCGGCTGTAAGATCCCATCACCATGGGCTGTTTGCAGATGGAGCTCAGGCTGAACTGCTCGCCCCGGGGTACGAGCCAGGACACAGCAAAAACCGGGCCAGAGCCAACAGCCACTGCCGAGCTTCCGAAGGATGCCGAAACTTGCTCCTGAGCATTACGGAGCTGTTTCACGTCCACGTTCTCTGTTGCTCCTCTCTTTGTACAGTCACGTCAACCCGTTAAAGCCCCGCGCTGCTGCGGGGCACACGGCAGGGAGCAAGGTAGGAATGAGGGGATGATCGCACAGCTCCGCTGCTCGGGGCCGGGAGCGCCCCAGGCGCGGTCACACCGCGCTGTGCGCAGCGGCCGCACCGGGACCGCCCCGCTGGGCAGTGCGGGGGCAGCGGCGCGGGCCGGGGGGATGGTGATGACGGTGATGATGGTGATGGTGATGGTGATGATGGTGATGATGATGATGGTGATGACACCGGTCCGGAAGCGCGGAGCGGTGACGCCGCACTCGGCGGCGGGCGCAGGCCAGCGGGACATCCGCACACGCCGCGGGCACAGGGCCGGGCGGCGGTTCCTGCAGCGGGAGGGCCCCGGCCCCGCGGAGCCGCCCCGCCACCGCCACCGCCACCGC
>VZTX01005174.1:0-64556 GCA_013400915.1 Pardalotus punctatus | reverse complement strand
GGGGCGCTCGCGGCGCCGGCCGGAGCTGACCGGGCCGGGGCATTGTCCGGCTGCTGCCGGAGCCCCCGCGGCTGCCTCGAGTCCCGCCGGGGAACGCAGCGCCGGGAGCGCGGCGGCGGCGCCGGTACCGAGCTGCCGAACCTCCGGAGCGGAGCACGTTTTGCCACCGGGCCCCAGGTTTTCAGCGCCGTTAAGCCGCTGTGACTCACTCCTTAATAGGGTTATGCATTACTGAGCCCAAACAGATGTCCTGAAAACTGAAACCGCTGGTTAGGAAGCAGCAATCTTGTTCATTAGCTTCCATGATAGTCAAATCGTCTATAAGGCCAGTGTTTAATGGCCAGGCAATGAATAATCAATGTCTCACTTTTCACCCGAGTGTGAAAGTGAGAATAATCTAATATGCCATACCCCCGGTAGTGCACCAGGCCCTGGGTTCCGTTTCTATTCAAGGCTGATTTATAACCCAATGGAAACCTGATGTAAACATATGATCAATGAGTCCCATCATTGCTAATAATAACCCCCAACCGGCACACTCCCTCATCTCCAAAGCCATCCCTTTAGGCTATTAGTTTCGTCCAGCTAATCCTCTCCACTATTCCTGCCTGCTGCTTTTACCTTGGCCATCCGTTCAGTCCAGCAGACTCAGAAGTAATTTTATACACAGCAGAGAGCGGGTGGAATTGATTTTTCGCTCAGTGCTCAGTTCCCATCTGAATAATTATCAATTTTACTGCCTCATAAAGGGAAGAGTCAAAATTTCAAATCAATTCAAAAGAGCTTCTGAGACTACAGAAACTGTGCATGAGAATAAAGGTCAAAGTTGTCAGTGACCTCGGGAGATGATGTCAGATATTAGTACCCTGAATAGTTGACATCAAAGGCACTCAATATGATATGACTAGTGCTAATGCAAATCATATTTATGCTGACTGCTGGAGACCAGCCATTAATATTTAAAAGAGTATGTGAAAGCCTGCATTCAAAATAAATATAACGTATTCCGCAGAATCTGAAGTTAATAAAGACAGATCGCTGCCTAGTCATACGCTGTAAAGTGAAAGATTACCGCATATTAACAGACAAAGTATTACATCAGGATTGCCACAAATGGAGGGCAGCCCAGAGCCCAGCTTGCTGCTCTGCCCCTTCAATCAGCGCACGTGTGGTACAGTGTGGAGCAATCCAACAGCCCCAAGCGCTGACTGTTGCTTCCAGGAAACCCCTGTCAGGCATGTAAAATATAAGAACTGTAATATGACAAGGGAATCATCCTATTCTGATAATGATGTCAATAATAAACACCACTAATACTCTCAGAATATAGTGCCAGGATTATATTAGCTACCATTAGTTCCTTTTCACCTTCAATTAGAACAGCAAACAAATGCCAACAGCAATTGGTGACTGTATGCCAGGCTTTTTACAAATGACCTACCTAGTAGGGAAACACAAATGACCACACTTGTCATTTGCATTTTGTTACTAACTCTCATTTTCGTTGAAAGCCTCCTGACCTGTGAAACACACTTCCCTAAACGGCAGCTCTGCAACTGCATTAGGAATCCAGAGAGTCTTGTAAATAAGCATTTTCAAATAGTTTAATGAGATTTTAAGGACATGTGGCATGGAGCAAACATAGAGATCTGTAGCTATGAACATCTCGGTCTCCCTGGAATGCACTTGGGCTGTGAAAACGTGAGGGAGCTGAGAAGGGGCAATCTCTCCTAAGCACTGCAGTGGCCACTTCTTTTTCAGAAGCATGGATTTAATTTCTATTATATTTACTTTTAATAGAAAAAATCCCACTGACTCACCTACTGCAAAATAAAATATTCAAACTTGACAGCATACAGACATTCAATTTACACATTTCATTACCAAAATGTGTAGTTCAATGCCAGAATTTGTTCTTCTTCCTCCTAAAACTTTATAGACTTTCCTTCCCATCTGTCTATAGAAATGTATTGATGATCTCACACCCATCCTCTTATAGGCAAAAATGAAACACCCAGTTGTAAGATACTGTACAGCCAAGTACAGGGCCTACACTGTTCAGTATGACAAAAAATACCTCAAATCCTTGGTTGTCATGAGAACACAGCTGAAGCTACTCAGGGTTGCATCCCAGCGTAGGGAGATTTATTCTGTCACTAAATGGCCAATGCTACCTGGTGTTAAGTACCACAAAAACCAGGAGAATTCAGGAATGTACTAATATCCCATAAAAAAGACCGTGAATTCACCTGCTGCAGAACTTCTGGGTTCTGCTGCATGAAATGGAGCCGTCTCTGTCCATCCTGTGAAATGTCTCTACCTCTGAGTCTTCTTGTCTTCTTTGGCAAGGTACCTGAAGAGGTAGGTGACAATGCAGTCTAAACCAGCACAACAGCTGGAGGAGACAATTGTACCCATGTAAAAAAATGAAACCGTTTTGTAATTGTTTCCGTAAAAAATGACTAATAATGATATTTTACAGTACTTAGAGAGCTCCGAGTTTAATCTCTTTGACATTAGGCTAGGTGACAAATTGACTAGTCTGGTTTTGACACAGGGGCTGGCCAGCTTTCAAGACTGCTTTTACTAAGGCACCTTTGCTGTTGGGGAACTGGTAGCTCCATATTAAGGATCCTGTAACTCCAGCAAGCCTCATTCACAACTGTATGAGCACAGTGCTCCCTCTGGGAAGTGCAGGATGAGGGCTGGCATTTTACCGGTGTTCAGTTTCACATTTGAAGGACTTGATTCCTGGAAACTAAAATTCTGGTTTGATCTGCTTACTGAGGAGACAAGGTTAAACCCAACAGAGCTGTTGTCCAGGTTTTTCTCAGGAAGGGTTTCCCAGTGTTTCTCTGCCCCAAGGAGCTTACAATCCATGTCAGGTGCCAAACACTGAACGAGGGCCGTTAAAGGCAATAAAAAGGTCATCACAAAACAGTCAATTATTCAGTTCGCTTACCAACTAGTAATTAAAGTGGGTGAAAGTATATGAAATACATTAAAAGCAGTGTCCTGGCCTGTGGTTTTCATGCACGCTTCTCTCACCTTGCTCTGGCAAACAGTGGGGCACCTTCCCCTGCCCAGGTGCCACCTCCTTGGTCCTGGCACCCAAGGGAGTCCCTGGGCACCTGGGCGTGGAGCCCTGTGCTGTCTCCCAGCTCCCATCCTCTGTCCACTCGTTTAACAGCCGCTGCCTCCATCCCCACACAGCCACTGGAGCTCCTCGTACATGCAGCAGCTTAGGGTGCAAGCCTGAGCTCTAACTGCTACTCCCTGCCATTCCAAACATCAGATCCAAATGAGCAGAGTGTTGAGGACTCCATCCTGTTGCCACTGGCTTCAGCAAGAACTTCTCTAGGCCTTTTACAGTTCACAGTATTCATTTTAGATGGGCCACTGGAGTAAGGGATGTGGGGGTTGCAAAAGGAATTAAACTGTTAAAATGCTCATTCTAAGGGAAAAGGGATTAGAAGGATCCAATTAAATGTACCTTGAATTCTTTAAACTATACTAATTTGGAGGCCTGCCAACCTTGCAGTGTTCATTTAAACACATCCCTCTAGACACTGGAGTATTTTGATCTGTGTCTATTTAACTCCTTAAGCTCTGCGCTGACACTATTAACCCTTCACCATCTGAATCCTAACCGCATCTTGCTAAGGGTGTTTCGGAGGAAACACTGAAGGGACATTTACAGTCAGAAGAAGGGGTCTCCTAAGGCTTGATCTTCCAACGCTACCAGCTGACTCAGCAGCAGGAGCTGGGAGCCACCCAGCAGCTCACAAAAATGAGCTGGAGCATCTCAGCTCTGTCTCCATGGGACCCATGAGCTTCTGAGGGCCGAACTCAACAGGGCAAGAGGGCAAGACATTGCTGGAACACAGCTGAGTTCAAAGCTGTGAGTGTTGCCAAAGCCAAGGCTGCAGAACCTGGCAATATTGTATGCTCAACCAAAACAGTCCTGCATATAAACTAGAAATGCAATTCATGGTGGAATTGAATCATCATCAATAACAACAAGTGAGAGATTTGAAAATACATATTTCATAGGAGGGCTCTGCTTTATTTCCTAACCAGTGCTTAACTCTATTTCTTTTTAAATTGAATAATACAAAGTAAATCACTATCATCAGTTTACAAAACAGCAGTAGTTCTAAACATGCTGATACTGTACAAGTAGGTATTTTACATTCAACAGTAAGTGATTTTAGCAGGACAGCAGACAGGTCTATGCTATCATTTGCTCATGAGAATCTGATATGAGTGTTAAGAGCTACTTAAATTTGCCCATAACTATATATCAAATGTGCTTCCCTATGCTCATTTTTCCTTTTGGTTGCAGACAGGGAGTGTCAAGCAAACTCCCTTGAATGACTCTTTTGGGCATGTGGAACCCTGTGCTTTGCAGAATAGCATTCTCACTAAATCTTAGCGAGACAAGCCAACCAAATAAATAGAACAAACAGGACCGAAAGGAGCGAGCAGTTCTAGGCTATGGACAGATAAATGGGCGAGAAGACAGAATAAGGATAGAATTGTAAAGGAAACAGATAAAATCTTGGTATAATCAGGAAAAATGCAGTCAAACCATGTTTCTCACTTCTGGTTCACTCTGCTCTGTCACCTGTGAACGAATCATTTGGATCACAAAGCGAGCAGGTCTCGGTTACAGAAGCACCCCAGCCAGTTGTGGGTGTGTCAGCAGGGACCAGCAGCAGCTCAGCAGCTTTGTCAGGCGGACGGGGCTGTCTGGACCTCCCTGATGCTGAGCTGGGGGCTGGGGATGGCCAGAGGACACGGGTGGCAGCTGTGGCACCTGTCACCAGCTCCTTGGGTTTCTCCTTTGCTCGTAGCTGTTCATTTCAGATTTGGGGACTGCCCTTACCTGCACTTCTCTGTAACCTCTGGGGTTTTGCCTCATGTATGCAATTCCAATCAACCAGCAGCTCATCTAACTGCAAATTGAGCACATACCTTAGAATGGGTTACATTATTTTAGAAGCTCCAATGAAACCCCCAAAAGACTTGAGAGGATGCCTTTTGATCTCAGCAATATGACAACAACCTGCTGGCGGGAAATTGTTTTTCAGCAGTTTAATGACATTGCTGAATCTCTGCAAATTAAAAGATTTTGGTTTGGTTTTCACATAAAGACAAGGAGATGGAGTTAAGTGGTATTTTCTTTGTCCATCAACTGTTTGTAGTTCAATACTGGCATTATTTGCCTTTGAGACTAAACCTGGGAAGTAAATGGATTTAGCAATTTAGCAATTTAACATCTAAATTAGGCAGCAAGACAGAAAAAAATGTTTTACTTTTTCCTCAATGAATAGCATCCTGTACTACTAATCATGTGAGAATTAGAAAAGCTTTGCAGAGATTAGTGACAAAATGCCAGGCAGCCTGCCTTAAAAGGCTCTGATCCACTGAGTCAGCTGTGAAAAAGCCAGGTAAACACTTTAGAAGGGAACTGTTGGAGTGTTTATCCTCCCAATAAAAGCTCGGATGAGGGCTTCCATTACAGCTGATTTACAGTGAGGTGCCTCAGAAGGGATACATATTCCTCTGCAGTGCTTATAAAGTGGGGAATCAAGAAAGGTATTTACTCAGCACCATAATGAACACCTCAGGAGAAAGAATTTGGGGAATGTTTGTCCTACAGCTGACAACAATGAGAGTCTCAAAGGTTTCACATACATAAAGAGAATAGAGAAAAATGTCATATACTTTTTTTTTCTGTGAAAGAGAAGTGATCTCCTGGTGTTTAATTTTTAAAATAAAAAGACAGCTATTTAATTTTTATAAACATTTCTGAAAATGACTCGTATGTTCTAATCAGTTTAAAACACAACTCCCCCTCATATGGCTTATAGCCCTGAGCCCTACTATTCTGAGATGTTCTTGTGGCGCTGACACAATTCAGTGAAACAGGCAATGCTTGGATCTACTTACAAGGATATATGTGACCAAATAACACAGAAGAAATAAACTTATATTTCACTGTCTGGTAATTGGTAATGTCCCACATACCAACATTTTAAAAGGGATAAAACATTTAGAAGAATCACTTAGGAAAACACAGTGATGGGCAAGACTCTTGAGATTATTAAAATCAAATTAACATTAAGAGCTATAAACTGTAGTTTTTCTGGACATGTCATTTCAGGAGTATGAAAAATAACATTTCTTTAACACAAATGAGGAATTTAACATCTGACCAGAATATTCATTCTTGATACATGCAGTATTAAGAAATGTGGTATTAAGGAGAAAATAATCACTTAGTCACTGCAGCATGGAAAGTTAAAAAAAAACAAAAGAAGCCTTTTTCAGCTGACTAATCACAGGAAGTAAGTAGAATCATAGAATGTTAAGGGTTGGAAGGGACCTTAAAATCAGCAAGTCCTGCCATGAGCAGGGACACCTCCCACTAGACCAGGCTGCTCAAGGCTTTATCCAACCTGGTCCTGAGCGCTGCCAGGCATGGGGCATCCACAGCCTTCCTGGGCAACCTGTGCCAGTGTTCACCACCCTCACAGGGAGAACTTCTTCCTAATATCCACTCTAAATTTCCTCTCCCTGCCCTACCACTATCATTGAATGCAGAATCCCTCTTCAGCTTCCTTGTAGCCCCTTGGGACCCTGGCAGGTGCTGTGAGGTCTCCACACAACCCCAGCCTGAACAGCCCCAGCTTTCTCAGCCTGTATCCATAGCTAAGGTTCTCCAGTCTCTGTTGAACTTCATGGCCTCCTCTGGACTTGCTCCAACAGTTCCATGTCCTTATGCTGGGGGCCCCAGGACTCTGTGCAGTGCTCCAGGTGGGGTCTCAGGAGAGCAGAGTGGAGGGGGAGAATCCCCTCCCTCGACCTGCTGGCCACGCTTCTTTGGATGCAGCCCAGGACTCCTTTGGTTTCTGGGCTGGAAGCACTCAGTGCCAGCTCATGGTGAGCTTTTCATCAACCACTGGAGTTTTTCATCAGCCATCAAGTACTACCCTGAATGGTGAGAGACATTCCCAAAGACATGGGACTGCACAGATGTGTGGACACAATTAAAACATGTTTTGGGGAGCTAGCAAGAGTACAAGTGAAAAAGACCAGTAGGATCCTAAAGATGGAGGCAGAAACCAAACGGGACTGTCCTCCATCCAACCTCCTGTCAAAAACAGGGTCAGGACCAGACAAGTTCCTCAGGACTTTTTCCAGTATCTAGGAATATCTCCAAAGATGGAGATTCCACACTCTGTTTTGGTCTTGTATGTTTATATTTATTTTTGATGCTTTAAGTACATTGAGATGAACTGAAGGAGAGCACTGGATAAGCAAATCTTGGGCTTACCAAAAAAAGTGAGCTTTTAACATTTTTGTTGATATTTTCTCAGCAGAATATCAGGAATTCTACAGAATATAAGTTTTCTAAGATGTTCCTAATAAAACAATAATTTTTCATAATTACACTCCCACATGCCTAAACCACAAAAGTTTGAAGCTAAAACTGGAAAGACATACTTTTCTTATTCCTCCTACCTGGCTTGAGTGAGAGATCAACAATTTTCGAGGGGGGAAAAATAAACAGAATATTTGAAAGCTGAAGCTTATTTAACTTCTACATTTTCTTCTCTTTTACATTCGTTCCATTTGAGTTTCAAAGAGATGGTTAAACTAAACTTGGTATGCTAGTGAATGATAGAAAATGAACAGAAGTAGTCTCTCACATGGAAGAGATGTGGAGGATAACAGAGCCCTGCTGAACTGGCCAAGGTCATGTTCAGTGCAACATCTGCACCTGCAGCCCCGCAGCCGGCAGGACCGGCCCATGGGCAGAAACCACCGTGCCATCAGTGTGTGACAAAGCACTCCCAGTATCTGGGAGATGGATTTTGTTATATCACAGAATGACCTGAATACTTTCCGTGCTGCTGCTCAGCTCTTCACTGCCCGTTTCCTCTCCGAGTGGCTCCCCTCCTGCAGCTCACAGTGCTGATGCGTTGAACGTGGTGACCGCTCTGTGCCTCGCTGCCTCCCCGCTCTCCTGTGGGGCTGGCTGGCCCTGGGCAGTGCTGAGCAACATCAGCTATCACAGAGCAACAGCTACACACACTCATGTTGTATGCTCCCATTTTTAACCCCCAATAATTCCCCTAATCGATAAATGCGACTGAAGGTTTTGAACAGCTTCCCTGTCAAAATCTCTGCATGGTATTCCTAGGTGACCAGAATGTAACTCCATGATTTGTTTTTTCTTCCCCCAAATGCTGTCTCTTTCTCCATATTCCAAATTACTTTAGACTAGCACTCCCCCACCCAAACCCCAAAGTATTGGACAGTCATCTGGTTTACAAGCATAAATTAAACAGTGTAAGCTAATTCAATGAACTGCACTCAGATGCTGTGTTTGTATCATACTCCAAGTGTGCTCCTGTGGCTCTGATTCTCCCCTAAAGTGCATTCAGGAAGTACAGAGTAACAGGTTTCTTTTTTCCATGGGTAGATACCTTTACATTCCTCAAATCACATCACAGCTGTGCAGAACAAGCATTATTTATACAACAGCTATGCTGATCGAACAGAAACAAAACCCCACAGATACCTGTACACACATTAATATTTTTCTTCTGAATAACAAATGCATGACTTTTCAGTACAATTCCAGGAGAGGCACATTAATAAGTTTAACAATTCAGGCTTGTAAGAAAAGAATATTTAAAAACACTCTCTGTAAAGATGTACAGGTTTCAAAGAACTTAGCTCCAGTAACCAAAAGAGTCACAGTCTTTAAATGTTCAAAATCCAAGCATCTTCCAAATTCCAAATATCAAAATTAGCATCTTCCATTTTCCCTTATATTATTTCTTTGAAGATATAAATAAATGTGCTGCTTTGAAAATCTGAGCTATCTAAATACTCAAATTCTTTCTTTAGCCAAGTGAAAGCAATTCTTACCTACTGCGGTGAGTCCTTCAGATACTGAGGTCAGAATATAGAGTAAGATGTGAGGTTCTCTACTATCAATGAAACTTGTATGATCCTGGGTCAGACACTCCAAAAGTGGGTAATAAGAATGGCTTAGTTTTTGATATTATTCAAAAAAAGGAGTACACATTCATAGAAAATACTGATATTACCACTAATATTAAGAACATTAACAGATGACAGAAGAATGATCTTCCAGATTTGATGATATGACAAATTCTAAACTAGCCAATAAATCCAAATATTTTGAGAGATAAAATATTTTCTTGTCTTCAGTAGATTTCAACTTTTCAAATTTACCTTTGGATATAACTTGCTACTAGTTTAAAATAAGCTCTGGATAGTCCAAAGCCATTCTGGTGCTTTGCCCTCTGACACAAATATCAGTCCAGGAAGACTGGGATAGTTCTGTCCCGGACTCCAGGTGTATCTTGCCTCCTGCAGGAAATCTCACCAAGATTATCTCACCAAGATTTCCCCAAACCACCTCAAAGACAGACTTTTTTTGATGCTTAAGTGAGCTCTTCTAACAGGCTGTGGAAAGGACCCTGCTTGAGCCCATCAGCCCCATCCAACCATCATCTTCCTCTTAAGGATTCCTGTTTAGGGCATGAAGCGTTGGGTAGCTGGCAATGTGCCAGTTGGGCGTGTTTGGCTGTACAGACAATAGACTGACTTCATTGAGAGCAACCTTCCACTTCCACGGACTTTCTTTATGTGGCAAAAATAAATCTGGGTATTACCTTCTCTACCTGTTCCCTTCCTGCAAGACAACGACAGCTCTGAACGAAAGCATCATGAAGAAAAAGGCACCGTTCAAATTCAGGCTGATATTGTGCAAGATCTGTTGTCTTCCCACAGAGAAGTGGCAACATGGTGTACTTTCATTTAAAGTTTTCCATTTTATGGGGAATACACAGTGCAGTGACAATTTACAGATTGAATCTAATTGTGGAGTGTCTGGATATATGAGGATGCTTTACAGTGCATGCAGGCAACAAAATGGATTTGCAAGTGTAGAAAGGAAAAAAAAATTGCTTTTCTCTCTTTTACAAGCCTAGTGAGAGTTCTTGAAAAGCTCCTGTTTCACACGGCACTTCAGACATACCTGTATTTCAGATGTCACTATATAAATAAATTCAAGTAATTGAACTGAAAACTGCATTTGAGCTGTTCTAGATCCCTCTCATTATACCAGTACAAAGCCTGTGGTGATGTTATTTCATATTTCACATAAAGACTCCCAAGATGAGTAATTGCTTACTAGCAGATCACTGTGGGATACTGAAAGCAGCATTTTGACACAGGCTTGAAGTACATTGTCAAAGTGGTTGTCGCTGTTCAACTTGAAGATGCCAAAGCTGACATAATTTCCACATAAGACAGATTTGAGTGGAGAGCAACAGATGGAAATGCCCTTGAGTTTCAACAGATAAACCTGATCTTTTGACAAAGTCCCAAAGGAGACTATCTGATTACCTGTTTTCAGAGAAAAGGAAGGAAGGAAGGAAGGAAGGAAGGAAGGAAGGAAGGGAGGANAGAAAGAAAGAAAGAAAGAAAAGATTTATTTGAGTAGCTACAAATCTAAAATATTTTGATGGCACTGTCTAAACTTATTTTTTGCCTTTATTTTCATTACTATTTGGAAGAAAGATGTAAAAGATGTTAAAGATCTGTTAAGTAAGCATGACTAGAGCTTTAAAAGCCACTAAGCAATTAGTATGCAAAATCTGAACTAAAAGCTCTGGAATTCTACCCCTGGTGTACAGCCAGACCATGACTGGGTCTATCAGCATGAAGTCCTTAATCTGAACAGAGTTGCAACACATGGTTTTATAGTTTCTCATGGCTCAGCAAAACCTGGTTTTGATCCACTACCAGAATGGTCTCTTGGGACCCTTGCTGATGTATCCACATGCTAAATATATTCCTCAGAAAACAAATATGGCCTTTTCAAAAGCCTCTGCTTTAGCAGTCACAGATGGGAATGACTTTTGAATTCAACTCCATGTTTATAATGTAAAAGTAACAGCAACTGGTAAATATTTGCTGTTGCTATTAACAGGCAGTAGTGACTTTTGGATCCCAATGCAATCCTCTGTACAGATTTGTGTTCACAAGGTCTCCTTACCAAGTTTTCTAAGTACCTTGTAACAACTTAATGCTCATCTTCACAGTACCCCAGAGTGAGTTTGTCTTCATGACAGTTTTTTTAAACCTGAAGCAATTAATGAAAGTGAGCTAAACCAGTGCACGAGCGCTGCAAAGCCGAAGCACTTGCTCACCATGAAGCAGCCGGACTCAACAGAACCCTCTGATGTGACCTTGACAAACTTGGCCTGCACAGAACCCAAGTGCCAGTCTTGGCTTGGTTACTGCTCATCGTTCCTGGCAGTTTTACCTAGAGGAAAATAACACAAAGCTGTATGTTTTTCAAAGGATTCCCATAAATAACAGCACAACAGCCTACTGATGAGATGCTCGCTTTGTCTGCCCGCTGTTGTCCTGGCTGTGATGAAAACTTGGATCCAGGAGCAGTGAGCAAAGTGGGCAATACCTGTTCACAACCCAAACATTGCCATCTGGGAGAGGGAGTTATGACAATGCAGTTGTGACTTTATAGTAGGCAATTAAAAAATGCCCTAAAACTGTGCCTGAGATTGCACAGATGGAGCATCATTAAATTCATATTGAGGCCTAACATTAAACTGGGTCAGCCTCTACACAGCTCCCCTTTCCACCCAAGCAAATTTCCACTTGCAAATCATCCCTGCCTCATTTTAATTCTTTCCCTTAATGCTATTGATTACTGGCAATGACAAATTTACATCATACAATTAAAAAAATGAAGGGGAAAACCTTGTTTCTAAACACATAATGCATCAAAGTACCACCCAATTGGTGTCATTTGATGCAAGGACAGAAAAGCGTAAGTTACTGTTTAAAACATTAATGTTGGTCACCACTTCTAGCAAGTACAAGGCTATTTATCAGGGTGCAAAGGAAAAGTAAATGTAAAAAAAGACTGGGAGTATGATCAGGGATTGCTTCAAGAAGTAACTGGGTCTGTAAGAAGCTGGAATGGCAAATTAGAATTATGGAAGGGAAGAGCAAGTATTTAGCTAGGAGAGATGGTCACAAAAACAAAATCAAGCCTTCTTAATGAAACAAAAAATAATTTATGAATGACAATCCAGAATGGTTTTCACATTTCTAAATGATCCTATAGCACCTCTCTTATCTCAAATGCTACAGTCATGAACGCACTGTAACCATTCCAGAGACTGCTACTGCATAGAAACTAACTCCAAATGGTGCTAAATCTCTGTTATACTAAACAGGAGCAGTACCCAAAAGATCTTTGAAAAGTAAAATGTAGCAGAAAAATAAAAAAGTCTTATGGTGTACCTGGATATCAATTTATTTTAATACTTTACATTACTAAGAAATTACACTTACAGAAAATTAAACTCCATTTAGCTTCCTACAAGTAACTATTTAATACATTCCAGACAGATCACCTTAATTAGCATTAATCTCTTTGACAAGTCCTGGGTTAGTTATTGAGAAGATCAGGGGATTTCAAATTCTAGGGGAAAAAAAGAAAATTAAATACAAAACTTTGTTTTTGAGCTCAAGTGGGAAGGCAGAGACTGGTTTTGGAAACCACTGTCGAACAGTAAAATTCTCAGGGCTCAAACACGGCAGAAAGGTAAGAGTGCTGTAAATCAACATGAGCTGGTCTTCACTATTAAATTCTCTGCTGAAAATCTTGACTTTACTAACACAAATATATACCTGGCTTCATAAATGAACAAAGTTCTGGATCCAAGACAGGAAGAGCCTTGAGTTTGTAGCTGAGCTGTCCAAGCATGACATCCTGAAGCCCCAGGTCCTTCAGCTACTCGGTGCAATAAGCAAAAACAGATGGAAAGAGCTTAGTATCTGTCAAGAAGGCAATATACTGTACTTAATATGGAAATTAACTGTAAGCTCATGTAAAAAATGGATGATGAGGAAAGAAGTCAGAAAAACACCATGAGTCCCTTAGTCTGGGAACATGAATTCTAGCAAGTAGCCACAACTGCTGATGTTCCATCATTTTCATTACTTCAGATAAACCTCACCCTCTAATTAGAACCCCTTGACGAGCATAAGGGATTGGGTGCGGGAAGGCAGCGGGGGAACGCCTGGCCCATCCCTCCCCAGAGATGCTGAGGAGCCTGGGCCTGGTGTGAGACCAAAAGCTGTTTTTTGTAAGCAGACAGAGTCCCTGCAGAGCCGTTCTGTGCTCGTGGATCCATGTCAAAGGGGTCTGGGAGTAGGAGCAGCGATCCCGAGGGAGGTGAAGGAGCAGCGGTGCCGTTCCCCGAGCCCCCCGCCCGCGGTCAGCTGTTTCAGCAGGAGTTCTTGAACCAAATGTGAAGTACAGTGCCATGCCTGAGCAGATAAAAAAAAGAATTATCTACTTGCAACATTTAGCAGGAGCTTCAGGGGAATATTTTTACACACCATAGATACTACTGAACATAAACTAATTTACGAAGGTACTTGGAATCAGGTCAAGAACAACTCCTCAGTTACTGAGGATATGCTTACATTTATAATCCCTGTAGGAGAAGACCAGAATACAATTTCATAAACCCCTATTGTTAAAAGAAACCATTTAAAGAAATTAAATCAACATAAAAGTGACCTTTGACATGTTGAATTTAAAAATTGTGTTTGAAATCCATAGCTCCTGTCAAAACAAAAACTCTGTAGAGACTAATCACTGAAGTCCCAGTGCTACTACTGAGTTAAAAATCAAATTAAAAAATTCAACCTGCACTGATTTCCTCTTAATGTGGGAGAAATTGCATCTCACTACCTTAAAATACATTGACATTCAAAATTCTCAATAATTTCCTTTAATCTAACTTTTTGCCTGGCACTTGACAGCAATGTCACTGACAAAAATTATGAACTCTCTGAAACTTAGGGGTGATACAAAATTCTGATAGGAATAAGAAAGTGATTTTAAAAGATACTGGTGAAACTGGCAGAGAAGAACAAGAGGCTTGAATTTGGCTGCTGTTTAATGAGTTAATTACTGAAAGACTCTTCAGTAGAACCAAAGGTGCTGGAAGAAAAAGCTGTCTGTGCAGAGGGCAATTCCAAGCCAGCCATCACCAGTCGGGGCTGCTCGGGCTCCAGGGAACGTCCCCATGGCTCAGCACCCATGGCCACTCCTTCCCTCCCTGCCCTGGACTTGAGAGTGTGCTTTCCTTTCAGATCTCCTCCTTAACTGCTTTTGCAGGAGAAGCTACAACACAAAATGATTTCCTTATGGCTGAGTTTCATTGCAGCAGGGCTTGTTCTGGATTTCAAACCAATAAGCACTTTGGATGAGAATAATGCATCTGAATCATATTTTAACATGTGTGAATTAGATGAAGATATAAAAAGACTTTGGTGAGCTTAAACAAAGGTTGTGAGAATGTATCATGTTTATAGAGAAAAAGTGGTTTTTGCCTTTTCCCCTTTCCTATTTTTATTATTCACCACTGCCCATAAAGATGGCTTGAGCTGTGCTTTCCAGGCGTTTGGAATGTTGGGCAGTGCAAAGAAGTGCCCAAACAAAAAAGGAGAACGTGAATCATGAAGATGAGAGAGAGCTTCAAAAAGTGTTTTTTTTAAAGCTGCCACAACCAGAAAATGTGTGTAAAAGCTCTCAAATCAGCACAATGAGCGTGCCCAGCACCAAGATAAATCTGCCAAAAGAAAGCGATGGTGAACCATGAGTTAGTAATGAAGCACGATATATTGTGGAAGCACTCGTGCAGGAAGAGGAGGGCAGGGCAGCACAGCTGAGAGCACTGAGCCCTCCACTGCCACGCTCAGCTCTTGCTGAGAAATACCTGTTAGACTGCAAGGACCCGTTTAACCAAAATTCTGAAGAAGACCCATTATCTTATGAAGTTGACACTGAATAGATTACCACACTAAGTTTTGAAATACATGTTCTGGAAGCAATTTAAAGCTCATTAGAAATAATTGTGTCTGGCTGCTGGAAAATGTGGTAAAATTTAATCCACATCCAAATGCTACCTGAGCTGTGAGCACAGGAAATTGTTTTGTGCTACTGTGGCTAACCTCATCGCTGACCCTGAGCAGTAACTGCTACAGCAGCTGAAAGCTGAAGCAAAATTAAAAACTTACATCAAAGTATATCATGACAGAATGTAGATAAATAAAAACAGCATATTGAAAATATTATTTTTATGTCACCCTCTTCTAATGAAAGGGAAGAGGTTTACTAAAACGTAAAGAAATCACAAAACAAAAAATGGATGGTCCCAAGATGCATCAAAACATCATTCCTATACCACTGGGAGTTCAAAAACATATAGTAAGGAGACTTGTACATACAGAATTAAAAGCGAGATATATTGGGGATGAAGAATGGTGAACTACATTATTCCAGCTCCTCTCAATTCTCTCCTCTCAGACCGGCTCCAGCCATAATGGACAAGACACAACAGCCCTTGCCAAGAGGCTGTGGAGCCCCAACAAGGATAATTGCCTAAATGCATCCTACGCCAGGCTTCCCATCTTTTGAGCAGATCCCATTAGCAAGGGCATCTCAGAGCTGTCTGCAGCACAGCACCAGTGATAAACGAGCAGAAGGAGAAGACCCACCAGCACTCCCCCAGTCGCAGAGCTGGATCTGTGTGGCAGAACTGAGCACTTGCTGAGCTGGCCATTTCAAAACTACAAAAAAATTCATCTGTCAAATTCTACTCCCTGACAACTGAACACACTTGCACATCTTAAAAATAGGCATTTTGGGTTTTTTCTGCTTTGCACTCAAACATATGAAATCACTATATACCAGTCTAGGGAGAAAAGAGTCTCTGCTTCAGTCTAGTATTAAAGATTTCAGCATCCATACTCACAAGCTTTTGTGTACATTCAGCCTCCCCAAACACAGCTCTACCCTTTGCTTCCCCTTCTCTTTGCAGCCCAAGCACAGACCTTACAGCTCATAGAGAAAACAAATGGAGGTATCATTCGGACACAGACATCACAAACTTGGGTAAAAGTGAAGATGGAAAGAAAGCAACATACTGGATGACCAGTGTTTTTTTCCAAGTCCTTCCCACAGTTATTTCCTGCACACAACAGTACAGGGCCCACACAGAACAAAGCCACATATAAATTCTAGCTGATTTGCATCACTTGAAGAAGGCCATATGTGTGAATTATCTGTGTATTATCCAAAACTGCCTTGATTGGTGTAGTCCAGACTTAGGATGTACATGATGAGAAGAATCACCTGATGCACCTCACTTCAGTCACTAATTCCTTGTCAAAGTGATGACTGGACAGAGGCATATCTCAGATCACATTTTAATGTGCCTACAGGTTTGTACATAGCAAGAAAACTCCCAGTTGACTTAAGACTTAAATGGGAATTTTTGTGTTTAATTTGGTGCAAATGAAATTTCTGAAAACAATACTTTCACATGAATTTGCTGTATATCATTACATATGATATATGAAAGAGGAGGGAAAATCCTATTGTAAAACAAAATCCTGTCATAAAACAAATTTAAATTTCACTTACCAATGGAAGCACATACAATTAAGCCATATTTTCATTTACTGCTTTATGTTACGTTCTTCTCAGAAAAAGGAACAGTCAGGCTAAGCTGCACTGTCTGTAGAGAGGGACCAAGACTTCCCCACAGAGCCAAGGGCCAGAAACTCTCATTGTCAAGGGCATGGCAGGGAGGAGAGGGGAGAGGCAGCAGGCAGAGCTGGAAGCCTGGTGTTCAGACAGGGGTTTGCCAGAAGCAGCAAACACAGGCACATCTCCAGGTGGTGGAAAGAAGAACTTTTTAGGGATGAGAGGAGCCTGGGCAGAGTTTATGGCAATCCACTCAGTCAGTGGATTAAATGAGACAGAGACTGAAAGGAAGCAAATTCCCACAAGGACACTGTGATGAAAGAAAGAGATGCTCGCTTCTCTTTTCCCATTCTGCCACGTGCCATCACTTCGTGTTTCTTCCAGTTTAAAAAGGAAATTATTATCATATAAATTTCAGTCAAAGCTATCCTGAGTTAAAATGTGATCAGCTCTGAGGAACTCACCATAAACTGCAGGAATATACAAGAGGTCTGGCTGACTTGGTAAGATAAATGAGCACATACGATCTGTTGTCATCTCCTGACATTTGCTGTGCATCTTCCATTTTTTTTTTTCCTAATACTTTAGTCATACAATCATGCTGAGTGAGAGAATCTCAACTATTTTTGTGATTTTAAGTTACTTGGAGGAATGGTACAGAAGGAAGCTTGAAAGCTGAGTCCAAGGATTGGAAAGCATGTCCAGATTCATTCTTTTTTCTGAATCATACAATTCTTCAGAATTGGAAAATTCAGGGTCTGGAAACATTATTAAAGAACACAAAGTGAATTTTATGATCATCACTTGGTGTACTTGTTTATTTTTCCCCTTGTGTCTGCAAAGATGATACAGGCTTAAAAAACAAATACCCTTAAAAAGGTCAGAGAGTATTATGAATTACAGTTTTCCTTAAAAATACAATTATTAAGATTTTCAGGAAGGCATTTGAAAAAATGCAAAATTCCTTTATTTCAGTACTTTTATAGAAATTTGTATGTTCAAGAGATCATACATAATTAAATAATGAATCCCTATAGCACATTTCCAGAAGTTACATCTTTCTGTACATTGGAACAGAAATCTCAGAAACTACCACTTGGTGATAAAAGCTAAAAATGTTAACAGCAATTATTCAGCGCTGACCAATCGTAGTATTTGAATTACTCACAGTGGGCATTAAAACCTCCCCAGAGCAGTGTGTGTAGCAGTGTGAAATGGGGCTGAGTAGGGATTTATTCCAGTGCCCAGAGCCCAGCAGGGTGACAGCCAGGCCGTGCTGCCCAGCTGTGCCAGCTGTGCCAGCTGCATCCTGTAAAATCCCTACTCCCACACGGGCAGCTGCCCGGGAAGGGCTCGTGTGCGGGCTCTGCAGTGACGCCAGGCCCGGAATAAACACTGGCAATCACTCACCCGACAGAAAACCTAAATAGTCCCTCTAAATGTCTCACCTAAGTCCTGGAAGGATCACTGATGGGACCCTGATGTTAATATACACGTGTTTTAAAGACAAATACTGTCCCCCCCTCCCCACATACTGAGTGGAGGCTCTCTCCCACATCTCCTTTTTTTTTCTCTGCTTTTAGCTGATAGGTTATTTTAAATATTCCTTCTGCAGGACATTAAGAACAGCTCTCCTCTTAAACCTGTGCTGAGCATAGTCATCCTCCCATAGGAAAGCAGCTATGAAATGCAGGGAAGAGAAGTATGAGAGCAATCTCTTACGGACATGACGGGGTAGAAGATGCCCCTGCTCACTGCAGGGGGATGTACTCGGGGACCTTTGACAGGTCCCTTCCAACCCAACCATTCTGTGATTCTCTGCTCTCTTCACCTTTGCTGTGGCACACGCCCCTGGGGAGATGCCACACAGTCCTAAGGATCTCTCACATGATTTAACAAAGAGGGTCATAAGAATTTGGATGCAGCTTCCACAGCTCCACGGCTCTGCTGGTTGGTTTTTACTCCTAGATCTGCACTGGGCTGAGATTCCCTTTTACATTGCACAATTAAATCCCAGCATGAGTCAGAAAATGTTGTCTGGTCCTTATGTGCAGGAGCAACCAATACCTTAGGGCTGACAATTTTGTGAACTGCATACACACTTTAAAAGCAGAAGGTTTCTTTACAAAGGTTTTTGGGGTTTTTTGTAGGTATGAATTAGGAATGAAGCAGGTTCAAACAAACTTGTGTGGTTTACTCAGCAAGGTTTAGAGACTTGATGCCAACAAATGAGCTGAATGGATGCCCAATAATATGGTTATGTTTTTCCTAAGTGCAGAAAGCTGATGGCAATAAATTAAAATAAAAAATTAAAAAGGAAAATATGACTGCAGTTGGGATCAGGTACCATAAGACAAATAGGGCTGAATCATCATCATGACTACAATTAATTTTTTTTTAAACTCATCTAAAGATTAGCCTTTTATCTTTCAAACATTTTCAAATCTAATTTTTATTTTGCTTAATCCTTCTAGCAAATTTTCTTTAGAACACAGCTGAAAAAACGTGGTCACTTATGACACGGTACATTTACAAAAGAAACAGAAAAATTATTTTGCAAGACTGAAAGTTACTTGTGTGTAATTTTTTTTGTTCCAAATAAATGCGTTAGGCATTCCACAGATACTGTTTCACTGTCCTACAGATCAAATTCAACATCACATTTGAAGTTTTTTATAGAGGCAGCCATGTAACACACGATTTCCAGACCCAAAAATCACCCTGAATGCAGTAAAAGCAAATTTGATGCACCAATTTTCTTTCTTTAATTGAAACAAGCCATTTGTGGCTCTTCCAATTTACACAAACTACAAATGAGGTTTCTCTACATGAACTTGGTAATGTTCCTTTCAAAATATTGAGAAAGCAGAATTGTCAGCTGCAATGTTAGTTGGAGTGTAATATAAACTGCTGGTGTCAGAGACCTGTTGCAGTTGCATGCATGAGTGGGAGTAGTAAAATGAAGCAACTTATTATAAACACTTTTAACAGTGCTCTAGGGTAAAGCTGTTATGGTCCTATTATGTTTCGGAAGTGCTGGAATATAATTTGAATACATAAAATCAACCCACACCTATCAATCAGCAGCCTGCATCAAACACCTCACAAGGGTTTGTACCTTGGCTGAAACACATCAGCAGCTGCCAGAACAGGCCTGGAGTTAAAAGGTGACACAAGCAACACCAATACATGAATGAACCCCGAGCCAGGAAACGAGAGCTCCCCAGGTCTGGCACGGGAGCCCTGCACTTCCAAGGGCTGGCTCTGCCTGCAGCACTTCCCAGACCTGTGACAGATTCCCCAAATCCATCCCTGCTCAGCAATATCAACTACTGGGATTGCTGTATCACAAACCGGGCAAAGAATTTCACTGCAGAGGAACCATTAATGAATACCTACCAATGTACAGATCATTTTACTGGCTTCTCTGAAGAGAAGAATTCCTTTTGGAGATGATACATCAAAACTTAAATGCTGTCATCTAAAATATAACAGCAAAAATATTCGGATGTTCATCAGAGCAGAAAACTGCAATGGATTCACTCCTAAAACAAACAAACAATCAAACAAACAAACAAACAAACAAACAAACACATTTGCTGATTACAAAGTACAATTAAATGATTAACTCTAGCTTTCAGGGATATGCACTCTAGGTATCTCCATGTGTTGCCAGAGTAACAAGCCTGTGACAAAAGACAGAAAACTTTTAACCAGGAAAGGTGACAGACAGTGCATACACAGCTTTCTATGACTGGGGAACACCTTGTGTCTGACCACAGTTCAGAAAATCCATAACCCAAGTGGTCAGGCCAACTTTTACCTGCTTCTTCATCTGTATAGTGTTCAAAACCAAACCAATCCCAACTGTTTCTTTTGCTACCTGTGGCAATCCCAAGGCAGTTCTCCAGGTGTAAATTACAACAGATGCTTTTTAGGAACACTCAGCCCTGAGGGAGACTGCACCGTGTTGTCTTACCTGAATCACAGGTACTACCAAAGCCAAAAAGAACCACTTTGTTCCCAATCTGGGAACGCATCAGGGTCCTTGTCAAAGGCCCAGTTGCCTCATTCTGATCTGTCTTTATGACAAAGAAGCCTAACTCTTGGTTTAAGGCTGAAAGTTAACCTCAAATATAGATCTTAGGCTCCTAAGTAACTTCAGGGAAACTTTGCCCTTGGCTTTTCTTTGGACTGAAAGGGGAGTGACCCCTGAGTGCTGGAAAGCCGAGCAGCCCTGGCTGAGCACGCCACGGTCACGGGATCGATTCCCGTGTGGGCCGGGTGCTGAAGAGCCGGACTCAACGATCCCTGGGGGTCCCTTTGTCACTCCATGACCTGTCAGGTCCCATCCACCTCTGATCAGCCACGCACCCCAGCGCCTCCCCCATCCTAGAGACCAGGACGCATCTTTCTCTGCTGCAAGTCCCATTTTCTAGTGACTGAGTCCCTATTTGCAGGGCCCTTTGCTGCAAACTCCAGAGTAAACCTGGGTGTTTGTGAATGAATAAAATGCCCGTGGTATAAAACATTTGTATATTCCATATACACAAAATGATAATGGCTGGCAGAGGCAAAACCCCCAGACCAGCACATCATCTCCCTATCAGAGTGGAATAATGCACAATCTGATACTCAAACATATTTTAAGCATGTCACAGAATATTGTATAGCGCATCGCCGTCTGTAAAAGCGAACGCAGCACAGAACTTGTGCAAACACCATCGCAGGCGATGTCTGCTAAAGGGAACAAGGTCTCGGAATAGTAATGGGTTGGAGAATACATGAATAGGGAAAGTGCCTGGAAGAGCTGTCCCTTGCTTAAGACTTACTGTTCCAGCTCCTCTTGGCTTTTTTTTCACCACTATTTGAGTTCTGTGTTTATGCTTTAACAATCTCCTCCCCAAAACAGCACTAATAGAGTGCACAAGCAAATAAAAACAGGTTAACCTTTTCCACTACTACCACCAGGATAAAAGACATAATTGGCCAACACAAAACAAAGAGGGAGTCACAGCAGGCAAGTCAACACAAACCACACAGGGAACTCTGCCTTATGGCTTGGGCAGACCCTGAAGGACTAAATGAACATCCTACACAGTGGTGTTTGACTAGGAGCCAGGTCTCAACCTTTAGGCACCAATTTTCTGTTGCCAGATGAAACTATCCTGTTTTTTCAAATTTCAAATATTTCCAATTTTTTTCCATGTAAGTCTGATGTAGGAGGCAAAAGGAGAAATGATACCTCCTTGTTGAAAATTCCAAACATTTTGTTCATGACCATACCCAGCAAAGAGATTTTATCCATTTTACATTCAAAAATACAGGGTTTTCTTGGAGCAGTACACTAAATAATTGCAAGTGTAATGATTATTTCCCCAAATAAATTGATCTGCTATTTGTGGCAAAGCAGGAATTTCATTCTAACTACTGCAATGTCAAGTATTCAAATCAACTCCCAAAATCATGCTGAGGCCTTTTTGGTGAGCCCACAGAGCAGAGTTTAGATGTGGGAGAGGTCACTCCCCGTTGATGATAAATACTGCTGTATTAGACACTATTCTTCCCTACTTGGCCTGGAAGAGTTGCGTTGCAAAAGGAACTGTGAAGGGAGTTGTGGTTTTACAGGCACATATGTGTGCTGCTTTGCTCACGGCAGAAATTCTGCCTGCAGCACATCTCGACAGCAGACAATTTCCTGATATTTGATTATACAGTCAGTATTTATCCCTGGTTAAAGCGAACACTTCCACTAACATTGGCTATAAAATCACAGCAGTGTCTCATACATATTCCTGTAACTAACCCTTACCACCTTCTTTTGTACCATCTCCCACTTTGGTGTAACAACACAAAGACACTGAAATCTGAGTCCTGCTTGTGAGTTTTACAAAAGAAATAGCTTTAAAGGCAAAGTCAGACGTCACGAGGACAAGCAGAGCCTAAGGATGGAACAGAGATCGCACAGCCTCGCGGGGCTCGTTCCTGATCCGATCCTCACCCGCTTCTCACCGTTCTGCATGAATTCAGCTCCAGCATGGGGGGCACAGCTCCACAGCTCTTTGCAGGACAGAGATGTAGCAGGGCACTTTTCACCAGGCTGGGTTAAAGCTCACCCCGACAAACTCCCAGCCTCCAAAGAGCTTCCCCAGCAGGGCAGCGCAGCAGCGGGGCCGGGCCAGACGCACCTGACGGCTCCCCTGGCACAGGCACTGCCGCAGCCTCCACGGTTAAGGAAAGCTCTGCTGAGGAGACTCAATCCTTTGGAAACATCAAAGGCTCAGCAGGAAACAATACAGCAGGAAAAGGAAAGCAGGTTGTATTTGAGAAGTTAACCTACAAATATGTGTTTATATATAGATATATAAAAAATGAGTTCAGATTTTTAACGAATAGCCTAAGTCACAAATGGCAATATAATTTAGAACATATTTGCACATCTTGGGCCCCAAATTTCAGCGCTATCTGATATTTGACGCATTTGATTGTATGAATCTGTTACAGAGCATTCAAGAAGATAATTTGGCCAAACTGGGGAGGGGGGGGGAAGTTTCTTGGAACTGTTTCAGGAACATTGTTTGGTCATCAACACCCAGCAGATAGCTGCTCTTTCAAAGCAGGATTTCAAAGAATGCAATACAGGAAAAAGGAAGTTAAGTAGACTCTGCAATGCAACTTAAAAAAATATTTTGAGTTGAGTTTGACAGTATCAAAATATTCCATGCATCAATTTGATACAAAGCTGACCCCTAGTTTTCCCAATATGCTGAGAAAGAGTTTATTTGGATAAGCATGCAGACTGGTAAATGGAAATGAGGCAGCACAACTTGACTGGAAAAGAATTAAGCAGATTTTTTATATGGAATCAAGAGATTTTAACGATACAATTTGCCATTGAAACATGATTTAGCTAATCTAGTCAGCGGTTTTGTTTAATAATAAACTTATTTTAAATTTTTAAGTTTGTCTCTTGTCATAGAATTCTGTTTTGTTTAAACAGGAGAAATGGTGACTGTTCTTAGGGAAAGGCTATTGCCTATTCAGCCAATAAAGGTAGAGACTGTGACCCTTACAAACTGGAATACAGACCATGCATGGAAATACAGAGCAGTGTGGGATTGTGAAATCCAGGTCTGACCCACAGGAAGGGTTACACACTTCCAGGCTCTGCAGCCCCAACTGTGTCACGGTTTGACCCAGCTCTGGGGTGGAGCTGAAGCCCAACCACAGCCCTGCCAACCAACAGCAGCGCCATGTGCAGGGACGGACAGATGGACAGACGGACAGACAGGCTGCTGCTGCCGCCTGAGGCAGCTCCACACTGCTGCATCCTGCTGCCACCTGCTCCAGGCTCTGCAGCTGAACGACACAGAGGGGAAGAGGCTGACGTGAGAAATGTATTTTAGGCCTTGCTTCTCGCTCCTTTATGGGGTTCTTCACATTTTGAATCAAATAAACGAGTTAAACACACCATGGAGAGTTGTCCAGTTATAAACGGGTATTTAAATCCGAGTCTCACTTACCCAAAATACTCTCACAGGGCACAGATGACCCACGCCATCTCAGACCTCTAAAAGCTCACTAATGGCAGCTACATTTTTGCTGAGGTGGACTTCTAATCCAGCTCACTCTCAAGGGAGGATGGTCAATATTGTCCAAATGCAGCAGATGCCACGTAAGGTACAGAACTGAGCTGTGCTACCAAGTCTCTTCAGTCATCCCCATTCCTCAGCCTTCCAAGTACCCCATGAACACTGCAGGGAGATGGTGCAATGCTGGCCACCCTCACTGTGGAGTTTCATGGGATAGAAAGCAATGACATTTCCAGATTTCGTGGCAAGGAGAGTAACACAACAGCCAAACCCTCCAAGCAAAAGGTAAGCCAGAAGTAAAGGCTGCTGATATATGCAGGATGATTCGCTATCTTAATTCAAAAACTTGAAGCATTGAGTCCATATTCATTGATCAGGGAAGACTGGAAACTATAGTAAAATTTTATAAAAGCCATGGTCAACAGCAAGGCTTTGGCAATTTATTGCTTCTTTTATAAATCCAGTAAGGTGGAATAAATTGGTTTTAAGCAGAGTATTATTTTTAAGAGTTTCTAACCACAAGCTTCAAGGAATCTGGCTAAGTCATGAACTTAACCTGAGCAGTCAGTTCAAGCTCAAAGGAATTCAAGCTGCAAAAAATGATACTGAGGTTTGAGTCCCTGCAAATGGGCAATAACTGCTATTACGAACAGATTACTGTTTTATGAGAACTTCATTCTCTTCTTGTGGTTAGGAGACTTCAATCTCTACAGGGGTTTGGCTCTTTCATGTTTGTACCTAATCCTGAATAGTTAAAACACATACCTCAAAAACTTAGTTCTTCAAAATCAGAATAATTTTGAAGAAGCCATCTTATTGCTTCCCATGGTTTTGTTTTGTTAAGAAGTATGATATGAATTGAGATAAATATGTAACACTGTGAGTTTGGTGAAAAGATTGTATTGCTTGTCCTGGAGCAGCACAGGATCAGTGAGCCCAGCATCCAGGCCAACTGGAACTTTTAAATGGCCACTAGATGAACCCCCTCCACAGCAGATCACTCTTCTGTGAGCTCAGTGTCTGTCTGTACACACAGATATTTCCTATAGGCAGCTTCATGCACTCACCCACAGATCTCAGGTGTGATTGAGCTGACAGCCACTGAGTAAACATAATAATATACATATTTATTTAATTCTTGCAACCTATTTTCTTACTGCAACCTTTTTCTTTTACAGAGAATAGAAATCATTAAAGCCCAGAATCAGCTTGGAGGAACACAGGAAAGGACTCCCACCTACCTGTAAGAAATACTAAGTGAAAAGAACAAAAAGGTGGGTATTTCCCTGGACTCGAAGTTAAATCTCCATGGCTGTATCTGACTCCAGACCAAGGACCTTAGACTGCAGTCTGGTATTAGCATGGAAAAAAACCATTAAACACTCAACACCTCATCCAGGCAGCCTGGAAGTAGAATAAAATACAAAAAGAGAATCACCACTGTTAGAGAAAACCAAGTTTTGCCTGTCCACCTGTGGGTACTCAGGGTTTTCCAGGCCACACCTGCTCATTCAGGACAAACTACAGAGCCCACATGTTCCGAATACAAAAGACAAATAAACTTTCCCAAGCTGGAGTATTGCAATCGTCATTGACAGCTTGACATATCAATATTTCAGGAAGAATAAATGACTTTCATATCCAGGGGTTTGGCTTTCTTGGTTTGGTTTGTTTGTGTGATTTTTTTTTTTCATTGTTCATTACTGGATACTTTGGGAAGATGCTACACTTAACACCTGAAGCTGCTTAAAATATTTGGAAATATTTTAATGAAGTCTTTTGAGAGATCACCTAATACAACTTTAAAACAAATTTTACTATTATTATAAATATTTTCTCCTCATCCCTTGCCAGAGGAAAACTATAAATCTTGTCTCAGCTGAATGAACACCATTTATCATATTCATTTTCTTGTCAATACAATTATGAAAAGCCTTTGGCCTTTTTCCAAGGAGCCTGATTTGCTGGTGAAACTCAATTAGTATAAGCAAGGCTGCTACAAACCAGCCCCATTTGGCAAGCCAGCATACCTGGCGATGCACCTCTAAACCATGAGCCTAATAACTCAATCCTGGTGGTAAAATACAAGATACAACAGGGGCCCCCCTGCCTCCCCTCTCTCCTCCCTGGCCCAAAGGGGCTTCAAAGAAATTATTTCTGCTCATTTTTGCCACCTACTGGACGAAGATTAAATCCTAAACACTGTCAGCATGTGAGAGATTACCCAGTGAAATTGGTTTTCTTATGGACAGGCACTGGACCCAAAATATTTCCTGCAATCACTTGATAAGTTTATCAAGACATTCTTCTACCAATGATTGATAAGCGACTATTTCTGATAGTATTAAATACAGAATAAACATCACTCTACGATATATTAAAAACTTAGTCTTTTATCTCTTGCCTCTTTGTATTGTTTATTTATTGAACAAATGTAAGTAAACGGATTTATTCTGGCTAATATTCTGTATTTTCCATTTTCAATATTGAAATACCAGGGCCTCAAACATAACAGAATAAAATCTCCTTGTAAAATCGTTTTTCTTCGCTATTAAACCCATTTTCTCATTATATATTTGAAACTAAAAAAAGAAACATGTTAATCAAAGGATATTTAAACCTGATACAATAAAATTGGCACCTGACCCTCCCTTCTTTTCCCACTTACCTTTCTGTTTTTATCTACAGTAAATAAGAGTTGTGATAATAGCAGCTCGCTGTGCTGTAATGCTTGGGATCAATACCTGGATGCAGCTGGACCAGTCCAAAAGAGGAGACAAATCCACTGAACAGAAGCATGCACTTATGCTTTACAGCCAAAGGTGAGGAAGAAAAGCATTTTGAACCTGGGCAAGCGAAAAGAAACTGAGAAGTCCTGAGCTCTGATTTCCACATAAAGCTACATTTCCATGTATTTTTATTGAGAATAAGGAATACTGAAATCCAAAAGTTGGATGCTGTTTTTATTTACTTGAAATTAACTTAATCCATAAGGTGGAAGGAATGAATTAATAAAAAAAATATATCAGGAAAGGGTCCTGAGGATTATAGATCTGGGATCTTTTTACAAAAAGCCACCTCCATGGATGCATCCATTTCTTTCAAGAGGAGCAGAGGTAAGACTCTGTTACTCCTCCCACAGCTGGAGATTTGCAGTTCTGTTCAGAATGACACTCACAGTACACACGGAAAAACACAGTAAAACCAGGCTGGAATGGAAGCGGCACTGATCTGCTTTTACACATCTTCCTGATTTTATTAAGTTTTAGGGTAACACAAGCACAAACAGTGCTAACAAAGTTAAATGGACCCGGTGGTGCCCACTAGAAAATGAGATGCTAATTCACAGTCTGGCTTCAGGAGTTGGGTGGTTTCTTCTTGTTGTGGGGTTTTTTTTTCCCCTCCAGTCCTCTCAAACTGAAAACAAGGGATGCTTTCCACCGATTTCAGGAGAAATAAAGATTACACTGCTTTCTGTCTTGGACTTACTTTCTTACTACTGAGCCTGCACAGACAAAATCACCACAGGCTTGCAAAGGTCTTGAACAGGGGTTTTCTGAATGGTCATCAGGATCCTACTCCCCACCACCCAAGGGTGGCACTCAGATTATCAGAGCCTCCTGCAGAGCCTGTCAGTACCAAAAGGATCATTTCCTACTTGTGATCCAATGCTGATGCATTTCTCTTTCTTAACCAAGAAGATTATTAGTAAAGAGTAGAGCTTCACAATGAACTTAAAATAAAAATATTTTTAAAAGTCTGATTTCTTGTAAATCATGTACTTGTTCATGACATGTAACAATGTTACATTGTACATGTAATAATGTAAAAAATGTTATTTTTTCTGTCCATAAAACAAACACATAATTAATTTTCATAGTTTTGTGAGATCTAAATTATAAACCAAATATTTTCATAATCACTCACTATGTATTTCAGCAGTTTATTACCAGCATGACTGTGTGCCTGGGAGAGAACTACAGCTACTGTATTTATAAAAATACAAAACATTTCTCTGTAGGGTTAAGAAAATACCCAGGGGCATTATTGCATGTGTTAGTTTAAAAATGTATACAATATTTAAACCAAACAGCGTTCATTATCATTACTTATTTGAGAAAACTACAATGTAAAGATTTTGATTTTGTTTGCAGAAGTCCATTTTCTTCTGGATCAGGACAACTGCAGGTGTTGTGATATTAATAGAGTTGACATAAATAGAAAGTAACTGACTAAATTAAAGACACGATTAATACCAGAGAAAGAAATCTCCCCAGGTAGCACTTGTATAGCATTTTTAAAGCACTTTTGATGTTAAACCAAATGAATGTACCTTGTGTTTGGAATTGAAGACACAGATTTTTAAAATTTTTATGAAAACGTTAGGGATTTACAAAGGGAAGAAACCCACTTGGATATGTTTTCCAGATTAGCAGCGTGACACAACAAAAAAGTGACCTCCGCGCGCTCCTGCCCGGTTAACCGCGCGTTGCCATCGCGCTGTAATTTTCGCCGATTACACGCGAGCTCGTTTCGCTTTGTTTCCTCTTCCCCGCTGCGGCACGCTGTTCCGCGAGGGCGAGGGGCCTGGCAGCGGAGCGGGGCGGGCGCGGAGCGGGGCCTGGCAGCGGGGCGAGCACGGAGCGGGGCGAGCACGGAGCGGGGCCTGGCAGCGGGGCGAGCACGGAGCGGGGCGAGCACGGAGCGGGGCCTGGCAGCGGGGCGAGCACGGAGCGGGGCGAGCACGGAGCGGGGCCTGGCAGCGGGGCGAGCACGGAGCGGGGCGAGCACGGAGCGGGGCCTGGCAGCGGGGCGAGCACGGAGCGGGGCGAGCACGGAGCGGGGCCTGGCAGCGGGGCGAGCACGGAGCGGGGCGAGCACGGAGCGGGGCCTGGCAGCGGGGCGAGCACGGAGCGGGGCGAGCACGGAGCGGGGCCTGGCAGCNCGGAGCGGGGCGAGCACAGAGCACAGAGCGCGGCTCGTGCGGAGCCGGCTCCCCGCGGCCGCGGCCGCACCAGCGCAGAGCCCGGCTTTGTGCTCCGGGGCCGCCCCGGCCGGCCCAGCATCCGCTGCCAGTGGGGAGGAGACTCGCTAATTGATTTTCACCTTAGCACCAAGCAGATGGAGTAATCATCAGCCAATAATGAGCACATATCTGATTTTGATTCATTAGTTTAAATGTCTTTGTCAAACTTTTTTTTTTTTTTTTTGTTGTTGTTGTTGTTGTTCTTGTCCCCCAGAGGGAACACAAAGATCCTTGGCTAAAGAGGATAAGAGGATTTCCACAAGCTTTGTAGTGCTAACACTAGGAAAATGCTTAGGAAATGCTTTGGATTATTCGATATGCTCTCGTAACGATAACGCAAATTAAAACATAATATATGAATACTGTGTATTAACGTTAAAAGTGCTTCCTGTATTAATAAATTTAAAGTGATATTAACAATAAAATGTTAATTTAAGCCTGTAATATTTTGAATGGTGTAAGACTAAGTGATACTCATAACAAGCTACAATTAAGGCTGCACTGAGACTCCCATGGTACTGTTATTTTAACATATCCTTTGTTGTTTTGTTGGGGTCTTTTTAAGTAATTTTCCAAGTTAAGTTTTCTTCAAATAATGACTTCTCAGTTTAGAGGAAACTATGCAAATCTCTGCCTGTGTTAGCATTAGTTCTGAGATGCATTTTTTCCCTTTTAATGACTGAAGCGTGGCTTCAGAATCCTTCCTGCTTCAATGCAGACAACACTGTATGCATAGATAATCAGCCCCTACCAAGAGGATGTTTTCAGGATAATTAATAGACATCAGTAAGAAACACCAGTGAATGAAAAATATTTCAACAAAATAAACAAACTTCTCAATTTACTCAGACTTAAGTACTCTTTTTGACATTGCAGGTGGGATTTCTACTTATCTTTTTACAAGAAAAGTCATAGTTCTGCAGTGTCTGGGAAAAAAAATAATCATAGAACCAAGGCAAAAAAAAAATCCAGTAAGGAGTTCTCTCTTTAAACCCAGAGTTCTCAGTAATGTACCACTTGGTGCTCACACTGCAGTATATACAGTGTTGAGAAATATAAAAGATAAGATTCACATATTCATTTTAATTGACCACATAAAGAACAAATTATGGTTGATGCCTTGTTAAACTGCTCTATGTGAGCTTAGACCTGGGCTAATTTCTACTTTTCACACACACAGACCCATCAGTCTGCCTCACTCGGGTGGCACACACATAGATTTATCCCAGGACAAATTGAGTTCTTTACCAACCACTAGTGAGGTCGCCGGGAGTATTTTAATATTTGCATTTCCTTTCTGTTGTGCATTGAAATGGCCTGAACTTGCAAAGATGCTCAGAGGTCTCAACTCTCATTAACTTTAATGGGACTCTGAAATCACTAGAGAGGAAGTGTTCAATACTGAGAAGATGCAATATAAAATTGTAACTTTATACTCATCTGTATTTCCATACTTGGTGTGCTGCTTTGTCTGCACAGAAAACAACTGTTTAGGGGAAAAAAGTGTCCAAAACATAAAGAATTAAAAGAACTTGACAACAATACTTTATACCTCTCTCTGAAGGCGGTCAGAGATGCAGCAATAGATAGAAGGGAGTGGAAATATTCCACACCGATTTTGGTTCCTTTGCCCATTCCAGCCACAAGAAAGGAAATAACAAGGTTGCACAAAGAAAGTTTGGAGCAAGGGAGAAGGGGAGCCACAGCCCCTGGCAAAGCATGAACTTGACTTTGTTTGAGCACGTGCTGGGAGAAAGACCAGAAAAGGACAACCGGCCCAGCCCACAGGCCTCCCACACGCTTATTCTGTCCCTACAAAAAATCGGCTCTTCTGCAAATATATTTAAGAAAGAGTTTGGTTATGAGACTTTAAAAACTATTAACAAAAGTAGATGTCCAACTTTCCTGGAACTGTGGTCCTAGATTTCTGGAAACCTACACAAACACTAGGCAGCTTCACACACCATTGGACCTCGAATTCTAATGAAAGGACAACAACTACTACATAAACTACATTTTTCAGTTATCTATTATTGAAATTGAGATATTGTTATTAAAAAGCCCATGATCACACTTCTTAATAAATTCCCTCAATCTACAAGATCTAAGATTTAGATCTAATATTCTTGTCCTGTAAAACCCCAGCAAATCATTGGTTTTAGATAGGATCCATCAGAACTCAACTGTGCAAGATAGCACTGCCACAGCCGGCACCAGATGAAGAGCCTACGGAATAGCCTCCAGAATCCCAAGATAAATCCTGATCCATTTAAGACATTGGTACAAAATACCCTTAAACCCTAACAGGAGCAAAAAACACCCTAGATTCCATGCTTGCTTACATCACATTCAGTAAAAACCTTCCCCCCAAACTCCTAAAATCCCAAGACAATCTAGTTTTAGTCCATTATAAGTAATCAAATAGCACTTATGTGCATAAAATTTATTAATGACAAACAAAATGACACACTTATACATCTGCTTTTTGTGTGTCATGCCATGGGATCCGTAGAGCCTTACAGACTTCACAGTGATGGGAAGAATACAAGAGGCTGCTGCATCTTTCCCAGCTGCATCCCAGCCCTTTCTGGGGCAACAGGACAGCAAATGGCACTGCCAGCAGTGGCCAAAAGAGTGAGATGAGGAGTAAAGAACAGTATTTACAAGAAACACAGCAAGAAGAGCTTCTCAGCATTCCATGGGTTTATACAGTGCTTTTCTTGCTAATGAAGCAATCTTGTTCAAATTTCAGTTTCAGAATATCCTTCCCCGAACGTCAGCGATAGGTTTCCTTAAATTTTAATTATAAAAAAGCCACTTAAAAAATAAATGCAAGTATTTTGTTTTAAAGTCCTGAAGCCCAGTTTTCAATGGATTTTTTTCAAGGGAAAGGAGCTGAAGATGCAAATATTCCCAGGAAAGCCCCTATGACTTGCCCACATGTGCCAAGTGTCTGACCAAGGCAAACTAAAACAGACAAGCCTGCTCACACCCACCACCCCCAAAACAGGGCTCGTAAAGGAAAGTCTGACAGACCCTTAACCATAGTGGCACTACTGGGTGCAGCTATAATATTACCCTCATAATTCTACTATATAATAACAACAAAGAAAAAAAAGGTGAAGGGTCATTGTGCTTTGTCTTTAGAATTAAGATGGCTGTCTTCATCCTTACAGCATACTCTTAATTCTGGAGACACATCTTAATAACCTCTAAATAGTTCCAACAAAAGAGCCGTGTCAGAGGAATGAGCAGGCCCCAAGGTGTTTCAACTGGAGTGTTTTCATCTGCCTTTATTGCTCTATCCCTCTCCAGAATTAAGGCAATAACCTGTGATAAATTATTCAGGAACTGCTACAGGGATCAAAGCAAAATCATTCTGTTAAAGTGCTGTTTGCAACATTTGGCACTTAGTGTGAAAACTTTTAATGTGTGCAAGCTGAAAATCAAGGATTTTAAATAATTTAACAGCATGGAGTTTCTACAAACCAGCTAAAGATAGCATGTTGCTATTTAACTGCTTTTTCTTCAGATCCCTTCTCCATGCATTTCTAGCAAATCTGATGATGTCACAACTATAAACAAAGTACTACTGTGATTCTGGCTGCCCAGGCAATGGATTACTTAACCACATTGTCAGAAGAAATCTTGACATTCTTAGGAGAAAATTAGGCACGTTTTAATACTGGAAATTTTTCCTATTAATATAAAGACATGAAGAAGAAAATAGCAAGAAAAAAACCCAACCAAAAAGGAAAAAGAAAAAAAGGAAAGCAACACACATAATTACTTCAGCCATTTTCAATTACATTGGATATCTGGAAAAGAAACCTAAACATATGCTTTGTATGCAGATGTAATGATTACAAATGTATTTTAAACAGAAAGCTCTCTCTTGTTATAACAGTTTTTCAGTGGTGTATTTCAGAAATATTAAAAACCTAAAAAAACCCAACCCTAGCCAGTTAGAAAGTCCTAGTAAAACCCACAAATTAAATGAATTTGGCAGTCCTGGACCATTTTCATAGTGATATTTTAACAGTGTCATCTCCCTGTGGATTGCAATACTAAGCATTTTATTGAAGAACTGAACTGTTTTTGTTTTCAGTACTTGCAAAATGAAGTACCTGAAAGCACTTTTGCATGTATTATTTATTCATTATGATAGAAAAATAGCTTTAACCTAATAAATTGTGTTTAAGATAATTTAGGGCAAAAGTTTTGTTTACGATAAAGCAACAGATTTACTTCTTTATCAGTAGCTTAAAGCACCAAGTTTTCTTTATACAAATTAGACAGATGGTGCTTACAGTAGAATTTACTAAAGGTCTGTCACAACAAATGCAGCCAAGCTGCATATTTAATCACTGCAGAACCTTGTCTACCTGCAGCTGCCAACTGCTAATCCAATTTCCCTGATAAATGTGGCAAGAGACACGATCAGCAATAAAGAGCATCTAACTCCATTTTCCTGCAGGGCGTCTTTTGATGAACATTTAGGACGGAAGCAGGAGTGCACTGTGTGGCCCTGGCTGGTGGCAGCTGCATGCATTTTGAAGACACAGTTCTCAGGTTACTCACTTAATTCTGCCACTATCATTATGTTGCTATTGATCTCAGTAGCTCTTGTCTACACAGCATTACTCTAGATGAAGCTGAATCAGGCAGTTATCATGCATCAAACTTGCTCAAAAGCCTGGAGATTTCCCCTTAATTACTTGTGATTTTATTTGCAAATACCGTTAAAGTGTAATCAAGCAGTCACTTTCCAGGGTCGTTAAGAACTTGCTAGTTTAGGAATATATCACTCGTACTCCATTAAAATTTCTCTACTAAGATAGTTTCGAGCAATCCAGACCCGACAATGGCAAAATTATTTTAATAAATTGAATCCTCACACAAGAGGAATCCTGTTTCCTACAGAAATGGTTATGCTACCAAATGACCTCTTTGTTCTAATTTTTAGGATTTATAACTCGAACATAGGAGAGGTGAATCTAAGTCAGGTGAACTGAGTCTATTTTATAAATGAAAAGGGATTACAATTAAATACATAAAGCAATAACAAAGGAGGAAACCAGAGTTAAATAATTGTTGAAGTAACACTTAGTACAATTAAAAAAAAACTATCTTAATTCAAGCGATGACTGTGAACTGTAGATCTTCAGGTAACATCAGCAATGTACCGCAGCCAATTATTTACTGAATACTTCAAGCATATCTGTTTATTTTCGTGTGAAAAAAAGGTGGATAAATATGATGATGCGGTATTTAAGTCACCATCACATTTTAAAATAGTAAATTAAAAATTACTGTTAGGGTTTCTTCAAAATGACCCTGTGCAGCTGAAGTGAGCACTCCAGCATGCTCTATTAACTACTGATTCAGCAATGGCAGAAGAGGATCTCTTTAATGCAAGAGCGCTCTGATATATTATCATTCCTGATGATGCACCTTCTATCCAGCAAGTCTTTTTCTTTCCTAAAATATACTGTTGTTTTGACACAAACAGCTTGCTACACTTAAGGATTTTACTAATAAAACATAATGTTGTGTTAGATATTATGACTGTTGCCACAGCTGAACTGCCTTGTCAAATCAATCCTAATATGGCTCCCACAGGCACATAAAAACCTTATTTAGCTATCAGTTATCCTAATCACTTTGTTCAGTTTAAGGGTGCAATACTTCAAGACCCGTTCCAATTTATACATATATGCCCAGCCATTTAATAAAGTCTTGATTTATATAATAAATTCTTGTTTGGAAAAAAAAATACTTTTAAGGAGAGTGTTTTATCAAGTGTGTTACATGTCTCCCCATACCCCCAAATAAATATGTTAATATACGCAAATAGGATACATGTGTGGAAAAGTGGAATATGAAACAGAGAAGCTATCACTGAAGACAAATCTGTCTCTTTGATTATAAATGAGCCTTAAATGGGGTCACTTGACCTGCAAAACACTGGAGAAATCCCAGTGACTTTTCAAATCTGTATGAAGTTTATTTAGTGTAATATTCACAGCTTTTGTATCTCTGCTGTCTACCTTGCTAATTATATATATATGTATTCAGGTATAAATATCCATATACAGGTAAATAGGTGTCAAGGGAGACTGGCAGCAGAGGTGACAAGCTTGTTGCTGAATGCTTGCCCCACTATCAGCTTTTCCCATCAATAATTTCTTCCCCTATAATAGAAATAAACCTACCTTTGCCTCTTGTTCAAAACTATTGTTGAGTATCTGAGTCACATTTTCAAATGCATGAAATTCTCCGACTCATCCTCATCTTCACCTACAGGAAAAGAAACCAGAACAAACCAGCAAAAGCATCATCTTTGCACTTGTTCAGAAGGGTCGGGCTCTGAGGCTTTCACAGAGAAATCTCACTGACATCATGGGAACTTCATGGGACATGCAGGAACAAAAACCTGAGGTATGACACATTTTTACTGAGCTATAAAGAACATAAATTGTTGATTCCAAACAACTTGTATCTAAGACTGGCTCATGTTCACATTTCACACCTACCTCCTTTTTATATTTCTTTTTCCTCTGTTAACCTACAGCATTTGTTCACTGCTCTACAAGAATATTCACATAAAAAAGTCAAGATTCAATAGCTAGAAAATGGTAAATTTAAAATTACAATAATAAATTAAACCCTTTCGCATGTGTAGTTTGAGTATGACATTTAAACTCCATGCTTTTATGTTCATATACTATTTTTCCTGCCTCCTACCTATTTGGTATAAAGAATGAGGCTGTCCTGGAAATGAACCTGGACTGTGTTGGGATTATTTGTGTGACACTTGCCTCATTTGTTTCAGAAGCTGTTATTTAGCAGACACAAGATGCTGTGAGGAGGGAAAAAGAAATCGACAGCTGAAAGGTATCCTGGAAGTCTGGATTGATTTTGTTTTGTCATGATACTGAACAAGTAACTGTGAACAACTCTTTAGAAATGGCAATTTGCATGAGGATCGGTCCTCACCAGCTTTAGCCCTTAATAGCCTGCTCCTCCCACGATCTTCCCCTTGAGACTAATTCAAGAGTAGGAATTTAATTTATGTTCTTTAAAGGGCTCTATGCTATAGGGCTTCTCTCCCTCCTCTCTTCATGGGCAAACTCTGGGAAAAGAAGTTGCAAGTGAAGTTAGGAGGAGTCTTTTGTGTTCAACTGGTTGTGCAAAGTTAGTGTAAGCTTTACAGTTTAGCTTCCACATTTCATATCCCACGTGTAAAACAGGCCGAATTCCACCCCCTTATCTTTAGGGATATTGCCAAGACCAAATCACTCACCCCAGGGCAACAGTAAGAATGACAGAAAAGGCCAAAAAGAAAAAATGCCAGGAAGAGCAGTCACTGGTGACTGACAAATTCATACAACACCCTGGAAAGAAAAATCATGGTATGTAGTATCTTTTCTTGAAGCTAGGATGACACATCTGAACTGAAAAAGTCAAATATCCTCTGAGAGGAATAATTGTGATCCTGCAATTAAAACTGCTTTGTAACAATGCCAATATTTACAATTGCAGTGGCAATCCCAACTCCATTTCCTCAGTCCTGAATACCTGGCTTTGTAACTTGAACTGCTCCACTCTAATCCAGGGCTTTCCAGATTTTTTAAAAGCAAAGGAAATACATTCAATAACTTACTGCTGCTCACTACTCAGCTCAGTTACAGAGCCTTCAAGGTACAATCTGTGCTCAAGGACTTTCTTAAAGACTGGTGAAAGGTCTGCCCAAATCTGTGACCTGCATCCTGCACCTGCAGCAAACCAGAGCGGGCGAGGGGCTTTGTGCTGCATTTCAAAGCTACTGCAGGCAGCAAAGGGTCTGGTGGACTTTGGGAAAATCCAATCCTCTCCATCTTTGCCTATCTCCTCTGCCATCTCTCTGCTCCTTTCAACTGGAGTCAGTATTTTTATTTGGCATTTCTGGACCCTGTGTCCTCTTCCAATCCAGCTGTTTGTCTCCATCTCCTCCCTCTGCCAATCCAACTCCTCAGGCAGTTTCAATACACTATTAGTTTCTGTGCTCCCCATCTCTTCACTCAGCCAGCATCAGCTTCCTCTCTCCCTCTTAGGAGCTGAACTGTTTCTATAGGCACTGTCCTGATGCTTTTCTCCCTTTAATTGCTTGCCAGATTTCCCTCAGAGAAAAAAAAAAAAAAAAAAATCAAAGAGGCCGAATCATTTAGAAAGAGTCTCATGATGGTCAGTTTAGAGACTAACAGGAGTCATCTGGATCCTGCCCTGTGCAGGTTTAGGGCTCTGCTGCCATTTACAGAGCTCTTAGGAGAAACCTGAATTACTCCGAGATAGGGAAAGTCACACTCCATCTCTTCTGGAGCGCTGCATGCCATCGAAGGCAGTCTCCACAAAGATACTGTGTACACATCCAAATTCAAGATGAACCCTTCCCAAGGCAGAATCTCAAGCACACTTTATCAAAAAGTCAAGAAGACCAAAGAATTACCGGAATGTCCAATGCTGATTGTGAACAACACTTCAATGACAAACCAGCTGTTTCTGGAAATCGGGTAAGGGAAAGTTTTATTTACTAGGTCTGTTTTAAATTTCATTGTAGGCACTGATGGAAGATAATATAATTAAGATCCTCTATAGTATTGCCCTTTTAATAAAATAATGTGTAAATTTAAGAAAAGCAACACAAATTACTGCCTATATATTTCTTTTTCACTCTTGAACAAGTCACATCCCATTGCCTGAACAGCACAGTATTAATAAGGAAAGGTAGAAACTTTTGTAAATAAACCTTCCATGCTAACTTGTTCATTTTCTGCGATTCAAACTACACATACACCTCCTGATGCCCTTTGAAAGAAAAGAGAGGCCTCCCTTGCAGGCTGTGGTAAAGCCCTGTGCCACTTACAGCAGTAGTGTTTTAGACCTGGCTCCCACGGGGAGATTTGGCCCTGAGCACGACTGCAAGTTCAGGACACTGACAAACCATGCTCAACAGCTCCTGAAGGTATTTCCTACAGCTTAGATCAACTTCCTTTGGTAGTGTAGAAAAATAAGTGACTAAAATTTATTCATTTTGGTAAAAACTTTTATTTAAATGTAACATTTACCAGTGTTATTCTGTTACTTTTGGTTACTGTATACTTAACACAAAATATCTTGGACTAAGAAGTTTGGACACAATTATGCAATCTTAAATGCCACAAAAATATTAAAACCACAACCTGGGACACATGAGGAATTGAAAGTCTAATTATATTCATATGAAGCTTAAACACCTCAACACAAACCAAACTGTATTTTGAAGCAAATACCAATATCATAGAGTCATACAATCATCATACAATCACAGACTGGTTTGGATTGGGAGGGACCTTAAAGATCGACACGTCCCACCCCCTGCAATGGGCAGGGACACTTTCCACTGGACCGAGTTGCTCCAAGCCTTGTCCAGCCTGGCTTTGAACACTTCCAGGGAGAGGGTATCCATGTATTACTGGTTTTTCCTACTAAAATTAAATTTTGCCAGTCACAGCAAAGCATATAGTTTAAAATGAAAATATTCTCAATTTACTATATTCAATTAATCTCCAGAAATGTTTCAACATCAATTACTCAAAACAACTCCCACCAATAAAAGTTCATCTTAATTTTGTTTCCACATACATTATTTATAATTCATATAAAAGGATTTTATATGAAGCTCTTCATTTAATTTAAAAAAAAACACAAAAAATCCCAGAGAGCACAACTGTGCAATTTTTTTTTTGTCTAAAAACATCAGGTTTTGCAGTTTGAAAGTATATTTTGACTCACAAAGTAAGAACACTGTGATTTAATGCTTACACAAGCACACAGAACGAACAGTTCACGTACACCTTATTTTAAAATTTGGTTCCTAAAACACAGTTTCTACCTGTTTATTAAAACTCAGAGAATCTCGGTGTATTGGGAACTTGCATGAAAAAGCCAAACAAAAAACCTTCTGGCAGAAGCCCTGGCCTAAGGTATATGCCACTTGGAAACACGGAACACCTACTCAGGCACTTCATGTTGTAAACTCCTAAAAGTTAATATAAAAATCAACTCACTTTGCTTATTTCTTCAACAGAAGGCACCAAATGCAGTGTTGCTACCAATGCCATAAACCCCTGAAGTCGACAGGCAGTGATTTAAATACCAACTGTGCCATATTTACAGTACAAGGAAAGTGCAGTTCGATTGGTTTAACAACCCTTGGAATCCCCAGCGAGGTGTCCCAGGCACATGAGACCACCTTGCCGAAGGCTCACCTGGGAAGCTGAGTGAGCACAGTGTGGAACAGCACCCATCACCTCTGGCTGGAATTCTCCCTGACACCCAGAAAAGGGCAGTGCTTGCTCTGTCAGAAAGGGAGTGTATGGAAACTTAGGTGTTCTACAAAGTTGACTAAGCACTTTTTTTAAACTTAGTAAGAAAACTTACTGTGTGACCCTGAAATGTGCATTTCACAGTCTCTATTTTCACAGGCTTTTTCAGGAGATTATAAATAGCAAACGTTAAGGAAAAAGCAGCCTTGCAGCATTATGGGCAGGTTGTGCCAATGTTCAGGAACTTTTAGTGAGAAAAAAATCCTAACTGCAGCAAAAACAAATGCATATTAAATTAATATCTGAATTTCACCTAGAAATACATGTAATAGAGATATTCCTTAGAACATTAAAGACTGTAATCTGTTATTAATTAAAGCAATTACTTGCCATGGCATATACTACAGTCACAAAAGAGACACATGAACTAAATGACTTTTATAATTAAACAGGAAGTTTCAGGTAATCACAGTATAGACTGAGTTGGAAGGGACCCACTAAGATCAAGTCCAGCTCCCAGCCCTACACAGAACCATCCCCAAGGGTCACACACCATGTGCCCGAGAGTATTGTCCAAAGGCTTCTTGAACTCTAAAAATGGTGTTTGCTCCCCAGATAAAACCATGTCATCAGCATGTAAAAAAAAAGTTGTTTTGCAAGTGCCTGTATTGGAGCCAACTGGCATTTGGCAATGGCACTGCTGCTGCCCTGATGTAACAGCCTCAGTCACACAGGAGATCTTCCAGACCCATCAAAAATCTCCCTTAATTTGTTTCAGTTACAAGAGAGAAAAATGTATCACATCCATACTAAGCTAGGTGAAACACCTCAAGTTAAGCCAGAGCGAGCAGTGGGGGTTGTTTACTCTGACTTCAGCAAGGCTCCCAAAACACCCTCTTAGGCGTGCTCGGGGTGTGTGCGTTGGATGAGGACAGTGGGGTGGATCGAGAACCGGCTGAACGGCAGAGCTCGTGGTCGGGGTCAGCAGAGCAGGATCCAGCTGTGGTCAGTGGTGCTCCCCAGGGATCACTACTGTTTATTGCATGTGTTTATCAACAGCCCCAGGGAGGGACGGAACAGAGCCTCGGCAGGTTTGCTGGTGACACAGAACGGGGGACAGTGGCTGTGCTGCCCTTCAGAGGGACCCGGGCAGGCTGGAGAGAAACTGAGTGAGGTTCAGCAAGGGCAAGTGCACATCCTGCACCTGGGGAGGAACAACCCCCAGGGCCAGCACAGGTTGGGGAATGATGTCCCATAGAGCAGCTCTGTGGAGAAGGACCTGGGGAGCCTGGGGGCGACACGCTGACCACAAACTGACAGTTTGCCCTTGCTGCCAGGAGAGCCACGGGGGTCCAGAGGGGCATCAGGAAGAGCATGGTCAGCAGACTGAGGGAGGGGATCCTGCCCCTCTGCCTTGCCCAGGTGAGGCCACATCTGGAGTGTTGTGTCCAGCTCTGGGCTCCTCAGGACAAGAAAGACAAGCAGCTACTGGAGAGGGTCCAACAGAGGCCACAAAGATGATGAGGGATCTGGAGCATCACTCTCACAAGGAGAGACAGCAGGAGCTGGGCCTGATTATTCTGGAGGAGAGAAGACTGAGAGGGGACTTCATTAATCTCCAAGGCGTGTGACAAGAGGATGCTGCCAGACTCTGTTCAGTGGTGCCCAGAGACAGAATAAGGAGTAATGGCTATAAACTAAAACACAAGAAGTTCCACCTCAACATGGGGAACAACTTCTTTCCATGGAGGGCAGCAGAGCTCTGGAACAGCTGCCCAGGGAGAGTGTGGAGTCTTCCTCTTTGGAGGCATTTCAAACCCACCTGGATGAGTTCCTGTGTCATCTGATCAGGAGACCCTGCCTTGGCAGGGGGGTTGGACTGGATGATCTCCAGAGGTGCCTCCCAACCCTAATGATTCTGTGATACTATTTTGAGATGTGTAAGGACTGAATAGAAATTTCTTACAAATATACAGTCTTAGAGCCATAGCAAAGCCCATACCAAGAGGGCAGAGCTGAGAATTCTGGATGTTATCCATGGGCACTTCCACAGAAACCACAGTTTGTCCAACCTGATAAAACAGAAAGCAAATCAACTGACTCCTGCCATGCAGGACTCGAAATCTCCCTCTGCACAGCTGGCTGACCCCAGCCTGGGCCCAGCCACCACACTCTGCTCCCCACAGACCCTGGGGAAGGTCTGCTGGGTGCTCTGTGCATTGACGAGCCAGCGTACTGACACCTGGCCAAAGCTCCTGGCCCTGGTCCAGCAGGATGAGCTCCAGCCTGTTTGCACCTTCCAGATACCAAGGATACAGGGAGACGTGCACTGACAGAAGCAGCAGATCTCCTGGACTACCACAATTCTGCAGGTCATATCTTGTAAGTACTTATACCTGATGAAATGTAATTTTTTTTTAAGGTTTCTTTTAAAAAGTACAAGGGATTGTATTAAATAAAAAGTTGAGTTTGCAAAACTGTGTTACAGAAGCCCTTAAATCAGGGGGTTCAGACTTGTTTCACAGCTCAAATCCTCTCCTAGCTGTGTAAATTATAACATTTCTAATAGCATGAGCACACACACACAATTCACACACACAGATGACTCAGACATTTGGGGCTGGGAAGAGGAGATAATCCTGTGTCTTGCAAAAAGAGCCATGCTGACATCTTTGAGAGCTTCTGTAGTGCTGCAAGGGATGTTTACAAAACAGGAGTGTGAGAGTGGCCAAGACAATGGCTGGGATTTTCTGACTGCTGCTTCTCCTTTGTTTGACATCAAATTGCTGTATGACATACAGAGAGTCAGTTAAATCCCACTCTCTCAGTTCTCCATCTGTAAAACAGGGATATAAAAGGCTTTCCCAGCATACTAGTGCAATTTTTCAGGAACACCAGAGAAAAACCCAAACTCCAGAAACATTCCTAAGCATGGAAGGCACCAAATGACGGCGATGACTTCTGGACAGTATTACTCACACAGGCTACAAGGAGTGCTACAAACACAGCACTCAGCAGGTCACTGAACAGTGCTGCTGCCTGGCACCGCTGAGTTCTGAGCAACAGCCAGGCTGATGGTCCTGAACACACAGAGACTTCATCAACACCCATCGCACTTCCTGTGGTTACTGGGCTTTTTCTGAGTGCTTGCTTCACTCTGCCATCCCTGCACATCTCATTGACTAAAGAGTTCGATAACCTTTATAGGAATAAACAATCTCCCTTTTAATTTTAAGTAGATTAAATTCTTTTTAAACAGGTAACATTGTAAGAATAGGTTTTATAGCTGCCTGCTATTGGAAAATCTCCTAATCTAGTTTTAAGAGTTGTTTCTCTGTCAATCTATAACATCCAACATGGGATTACCTGGTTTTATATTGCAAAGCTACATAGTTGGTTTCCCCCCAAGTACAAGGCAGAGCCTTTAATAACATAACACTAACAAAGAGAGGGATTGAGAATGTTTGAGAGACTAAAAATATTTCACTCCAAGTTACTGTACAAAATAGTAATAAAACTGCAGCTATTTTGCTACAAAAATATACAGTGAAAAAGTTAATTATTAGAAAGAACTAAACATGCATGAGAGAGCACTGTGGCCTCACAAACATAAAGGAATGACTAACATATTCCATTATGCAAATGAATTCAAAGATATTTCACAACTGATCAGCTAGGAGGGACGTAATGATTTATAATTCAAATAACTGAGCTTTGAAATCAAATTGGACTAATATATTTCGAAATATGCAAACCTGGAATAATTGTGAAAGTAATGTAAACCATGATACCAACCCAAATCATTTGTTGCCTTTGTTGTTGATACCTTCTTATGGTATTTCTTCCTTTTTTCCTGTTATGTAGTGCAGATGCTGAAATTATGGTTTGCTTTTAATTCTACATTATCTTTTAGAAAAAGATGATTATACATGTAAAAAGAAAAAAGAAAAATACCAATTTCTATGACTGTGTAAAAGCTGATTGGTGTACAGGAAAGTACTGAAAAGAAATAAATTATTATTTTAACCTTTCAGGCTAGCCACAATTTAATCTATTTCAAATACTGAAAATTGATCCACTGGATCTAGCATCTTAACAATACACTATTTCTTTCAAAGCAATATATACTTAATGCCTCTAAAAAAACCCATAATGTAATGTGAAAAGGCCAAAGTTTGCAATGCCAGGAAGTAGTTATAAACTACTTCATATGTTTGAAATAAAAAGTACTTCAGTATTATTATTAAAAAAACCCTATTGGCAGAGTTTTTAATAGGAAAAAAATACATATCTTTAAAAGCCAAAATGACCAGTGAAATTAGGTTGTACATCATTTTCTGGGAAAAAGGAAAAACAGCCTCGACAGGTGTAATTTATCATTTTTCTGATTTAATACCAAAGAAATATATTAAAATAATAAAAAGAATCCTGAAATCCTCAAAATTTGTAGTGATAAATAGCCCTCCCTGTCTTTATTGCATTATGCCTACTAACAGAAATATTGCATGGTGGATTTCGCCAGACAAGGACGATTATTTTCCAATAAAAAGTTGCATATTAAATTCCAGCACAAAAGTGGGTGTCTAATACTTTTGAAATCTTTTCTGGTTTGCCAGGGAACACAATTTTAAACTTAACTAATACAAGATCATGGTGCAGTGAAGCAGCATTAAAGCTGCCTTGGCACAACCCCACCCCTCTAAGCAGCAAAGCCACCATTCTCAGAGCTCCTGTTGGAATCCTTGTAATGGAATAGATTTTGGGTATTTATGTTTTCAGCTAATCTCTTTTCTCGCTGGTCTTTCAACACTTCACTCTGCTGGTAAAGATGTGTATTTATCAGGACAGTGCTGCTTTACATCCTGAGCACCCATGGGGGTCTAAAACCACTCTGGGAACAGTTGGCAAGTTTCTGCAGAGAAAAACCCCACAATTTCATCACAATGCTAATATTCAAGAGAACATAGGTTATTAAATATCTCCCTTTTCATCCTTTCTAGGTCCTGTTGTTATTACATCTATTTCATGAGCAGAAACTCATTTACTGCAAATATAATGGGAGTAATCTGAAAGCTATCCAGACTTCTCAGCTTAGAAACAATTATTTGCACCAAATATCCTGACCCTACTTTTGGAAAGCTTCCATGGGAACACAAGCCCTTGCAAGCCTCCAGAAGACAGCATGAAATGGTGAACGCTTGCTGGCTTTAGCAGCAAGGTGAGGCTGATTCACACACGGGAATAACCAGGCAAGCACTCACAGCCAGGCACCCCGTGTTACATTTCATGGTGATCCTGAAAGTGTTTTGAATCCTACAGAAGCAGTAAGTAACTAGCAGAAAGGAGGAGAGAGTTCATTAGTTCCTTCATAAATCTTGTTAATGAAATAAATGTCTCTCATTCTGTTTCTGTTGAATTCCTTTGTAATGTTTCAAGTCCTTTCCAGTCTGATTTCTGGGATGCCATGAGAAAATAAACACATGCATATTTAAAATATCAAGTTAGCTGCTTAATGGTATTTCGAGTCAGCGTATAGAAGTACACCTTGTATAGTTTTCATTAAACAAAATTCATTTACGGCATGTGAAAACCCACACTCATCTTTCAACCCTAGGAAATATATTAAAATTATACTTACAGTATTAGTGTTCTACGGAGAAACAAAATGATACCAATTGTCATCTTCCAGGTGCCTTCCCCTCTGTTTGTGTAACAACCTCCTTTAGAAAATAACTGAAAAGTTGGTTTTATTTAAAACAGTGAAGGATTTCAATGTTGAATGCTTTCACGAGCCCTGGTGGTTTATTATCTGTCATATACCTTTAAATATTGTGTCATATCAAACACTGCTACTAGACATTTTTTTTTCAATCTTCTTGCTTGACTGACTGAAAATTCCAAGAATAAACATTCTTCTCCAGCTTATGGTAAGTGAATAATTATTAGAATAAGATACAAAAAGGTTTGCAACACCTAGGAAGTTAGCATCCATGACTGGGTAAGAATTTCACTAAAATACTTGAACACAGACAAAAATCCACATGCAAAGTCATGGCTGTTTTATCAGCAGTAATGACACTGACGCAGTGAGAAACTTAGAATCAGGCAATGACAAGACATGTTAAGAGCCTTATGTTGAAATCCAACACACACTTTATATCTTAGTTGATTCATCCTCTAAGTAGAACCAATCCTCCCTCAGCTGCCAACAGAATCAGTCCTGCTCTCAGTGCTGTACAACTCAGCAATGGTATTGACTTCAAGAAGGTTAGGAATGGGACAGATGACCATGAGCAACTAGTAATGTGATTTCTCTTTTGTTGGCAAGCAGTAGGTAGAAATAAGCACACTTTTAAAAAGTTATGCATCGAAAAAGATAAACCAAAATGAATCAATATTAGTATCCTAATTGATTTAAAGATATGACATACAAAAGGACAGAAGTCTCATATTAATTTTTACCTTATTATCTTCAAATAATATGATGTGCCATACCAATAAAAAGGATATCGAACAGAAAGGTCATTTAGAAACTGAAGAGTTCTTGAAAGCACAGGTATTTTCCCTGCTATCTGAGGTTTGTAACACTAGAATAAATAAAACAAAACAGTGAGATTTTATAGCAAGTATTCCTCTTTTTGAGAAGCACAGTGTAAAAGCTCAGAGCAGTGGCAAACTGGCAGACACGAAGCTCCACATGTCCCAGCCATGGGTGCTGGCACCCAGAACCCCCTGAGCCCTGGGCTGAGCCCCCAGCGTGGGCAGCAGGGCAGGGGGGATTCTGCCCCTCTGCCCCCTCAGGTGAGACCCCACCTGCAGAGCTGCCCCAGCCCTGGGCCCAGCTCAGGAAGGAGCTGGAGCTGCTGGAGAGAGTCCAGAGGAGGCTCCAGGATGAGCAGAGGATGGAGCAGCTCTGCTGGGAGGAAAGGCTGGGAGAGCTGGGATTGTTCAGCCTGGGGAGGAGAAGGCTCCATGGAGACCTTAGAGCCCCTTCCAGGGCTTGAATGGGCTCCAGGGGAGCTGGAGAGGGACTTTGGGCAAGGGAGTGGCTTCACGTTGACAGAGGGCAGGATTAGAATGAATATAAGGGAAAAGCCTCCAGGGGAGCTGGTGGGCAGGCCCTGGCCCAGGGTGCCCAGAGCAGCTGGGGCTGCCCCTGGACCCCTGGCAGTGCCCAAGGCCAGGCTGGATGGGGCTTGGAGCAGCCTGGGATGGTGGAAGGTGTCCCTGCCATGGCAGGGGAGTGGAACAAGATGATTTTTAAGGTTCCTTTCCCGTCCAAACCACTCTGTGATTCTATGATTATGTTACAAATGTATTTCTGTGATAGGGCCTAGATTTTTTTATTTATGAGACAGAAAATGCTACAAAAACATGTCACATCATTTTCCTGAACAAAAGGGTCCAAACTTTTTGCACTGTGATAAATTAATTAATCTAAAAAAAATCCGTCACCTGCCATTATGAAATAAGTTATCAGAAGTTTACCCTTACTTACATCCATCTTACTCATTTTCCATCACCATATGTGTCATATCTGTCCACTTAACTTGTGTAGTATTTATCTGCCCAATTCTTCACAAAATAAAAGCAAACCACTATAAAATCCCTGGGAAAACTTCCATAGGAGTAAAGGAGCACAGAAAAAGTATGGGCCAGTTCAGAGAGCTACTGAGGCACCCAATTCCCAGTGAAACTCTACCTTGCAGTTCTTGTACTAATCCATAATTCTCCTCTTCCCCACACCAAACACTCAACCGAACTTGAGATCCTGCATTTCCCTAACTGCAACCCCTCTCTGACACAGACATTTAAGAAGCACACTCTGATTAACAGCCAGTGCTATAGGATAACACCAGTCCTATTATCAATCCTTGGGGAACATCTCGTCAAACCACTCACCACTTCTGATAGCAAACACAGAGTCAGTCTTTTGGTGAAATCCTGCAGCTCCCCTGCCTTCCATAGGTCAAGGGTGAGATGTGGAGCAGAGCCAGGACCCTGGACAGCTGCTGTGCATCAGTGCAGACCCCCAAGGGACCTGGGATGGAACCTCAGGTGCTCATCTGCTCCACTCAATAGAAGGTGAAGAGGTGGCACTGGCCTCCAGGTGAAAGGGGCAGACTGAAGTCAGTGAAGTGGAGGAATGTCATTTTTTTCAAGTGAGCTTAGAGAATCCCAGAATGGTTCAGGTTGGAATTGCCCCCAGGGGCTCATCCCGTGCCACCTCCCTGCTCCAGCAGGGCCAGCCCAGAGCACAGGGCACAGCAGTGTGGCCACCCAGCTCTGCAATATCCCCAGGCAGGGACACTGCACAGCCTCTGTGCACAATCTGTTCCGGGCTCAGTAACTGCACAGCAAAGAAGCTCTCCCTCATGTCCTGGAGGAACTTCTGGGAATCAGTTTGTGCCTGTTGCCCCTTGTCCTATTTTGGGCACCACTGAGCAGAGCCTGGTCCATCCTCGGACATCCTGCCTTTGGATACCAGCCCATTCAAATAAAAAGGCACCACGGCTTCCTGGCTTGGAAGCCCTGGCACCTATTCCTGACCATGACATCAAATTCACAGAATCACAGAATAAGCCAAGCTGGAAGGGTCCCAGAAAGGATCATCGAGTCCAACTCTTTGCCCTGCACAGAAAATCCCCAGAAGTCACATCCTGTGACTGAGAGCATTGTCCAAGCAGTTCTTGAACTCTGCCAGGCTTGGTGCTGTGACCCCTGCCCTGGGGAGCCACGATGTGCCTCAAACTGTCCGTGAGTCTGTGCAGCTTTGTTCGGCTCAGGTGCCCTGTCTGGAGAATATGCACAATGATTCTGGGTTTCAGCTGTCAGAACCACTGATGACAGACCATGATGTAAGAGATATCATCAATACCAGCTCTTTATACTGTGATGCAGTAGGATTTCAGTTTGGGGAATAGAGAACCTCAAGAAGAGACGTCAAATGCCTTAAAATCAGCATTAATCATTGATTTTACATATTCACAGGCTAAGGAATATCTACAACATATAAACTATTTTTTCAGGAAGTTATAAGCTCAATAACACAGTTTAAAGCATCTAAAGATTTAGTATTATCTGCTCAGGAAAAGGCACATAACAATGCAATTACCAAAGCAATTCCTCTATTTAAATTTATGGACAAACATTGATTTACTTTATAAAAATCTCTATGAAGAGCTATACAGGTTCAGATTGTCTTAAAGAAATAGCCCACTCTAACAAGTCCATAATTCACAGTTTATCCCTACTACAGGGAGTTCTGGAGATGTTTATAGTTGCACTAAATCCTTAAGAAGTATATACCATACAAAGCAATAGAAAGGAATTTGAACCACCTGGATTTGACACCAATGCCAAAATCATGAAAAGGCTATTTTGCAAAAGAGCAAAATCTTTATCCTTCGGTTTCCAGACCTTTAAAGAAAAACAAGAAGCCACAGTGACAGCTTGAAGAGAAAATTAAAACTCTGTAAGGAAGTCTCTTCATCCAACATTCAGGGTACTTTTATCTAGATCTGTTCTTTCAGTTCAGGGTTGTATCTGGATACTGAGAGATGGTGCAATAATGTAAAAGCTAGAAAGTACTTGTGAGTGAAGAGAGACAATCACAGCAATTTCAATTTCTGTTTTTGCCTTGCCAGTATCAGGCAAGATGAAACACACATAAAATACAGTATTTTAAGAAACATTTGGAAAACTTTATAAATATCTGAGAAAACTTCTAAAGATCTAGAGAGGAATCTCATAATAAAAAAAGCAGTTTTCCAGTAGGTAAGGAAGAGAAGCCAAGGAAAGAAAGAGGAGAAAAATTTACAGGTCTCAGAGAAATCATGGCAAGACTGCTCTTAAATCCAAGTGCCAGTATCCCTGTATCTTTCTCACTCAAGTGGTTTAGTGATTTAAAAGATGAACTAAATGTAACAGAGTCAAAGTCAACCATGAAGTTTTAGATGAGTCACGGGAAACAAGAGCTTAATCAAAAGATACACCAATGCCAAATTCACCAAAACATCTCTGGGAGATGTGCACTGACGTACGAAAAAGTGGAAATAAAAAATGGCATCGTATTTCCAATTTCAGTTAACAGTAACAATACTAGTATCAAAATGCTGAACCATTCACAAACACACAAAACCCAAAAGAGCCTAACTTTGCTCCGTGCTGAAAAGATAGGAGAAATTGAAAAATCTAAATGAAACAGCTTAAGAGTCCAGTACACTTTCAAATACTTGTTTATAGTTTGCCTTTGTTAAGAAGAAAAGAATAAAACGTCGGCTTCTAAAAGCTGCACCAAAGCAGCTTCCCAGGTTCAGAACGCCCAACTTACTCTGAGGCTGTGTCACCACAACAGCTGACAAACACAGTCCTGTCTGCACACCAAACACCTCGGCCCTTAATTCAGTGATTTTAAAGCATTATTTTAAGAGGTTGTGTATTTTAACTTCAAATCTAGAAGGGGAAGACAAATAATGACTGTATACACCAACTTACAATTCTCTGGGAAAAGTTACTGTATCATCCACAAAAGAATCAAAATTCTTTGCATGTTCCCAGTCATTCATCTATTCAGTCAGGGAAAGAACCAAAGCAAAGATACTTACTTCCAGCATCTTATATCCATTTATTGACTTTTTGGCCCTCAAAACCCTTCTATTGTCCTTAAGTTTCCATCCTATCCCCAGTTTACAATTCAGAGAAGCATCTCTTCAGACCCAAGGGCTGTATCACACTGCTGTGCCACAGTTCACAGCTCTGCTGGTGCCCAGCACAGGACTGCCCTTCCCACCAGCAGTCCTGCGGCAGCAGCACACGGGAACTGACCCTGGGAAAGCACAGTAATGCTCAGCTCAAAAGAAAGAACTGAAAAATTTGCAGTGCAATTTAAAAATGTAAAAATTAGAGGAGGAAACAGAGTCAGAGAGGAAGGGAAAAAAAGGAAAAAATAAAGCACAGCTGGCACAGAAAAGGGAGCACTGGAGAGTGGGGATGTGCTGTGCACAAAGAGGGGAAATCCATCTGGTCACACGGATGGGGGTACCTGCTTCATCTATCATTGCATGCCAAGGTCTCTAATACTGCTTACAGGCCATTTTTAAGTGCCCAAAGAATTCATCCATCCTCTTTCCAGGAGGCCCTGAACCCCTTGTCCGAAAGGTCATGGCAGGTTCATCATCTCAGTGCAGAGGAATTCCAGGAACACTGCACTGCCTGCACACACACAAGTTGCTGGACATCCCATGAACAGGGGATCTGGAAATATGGCAAAAAAGCAGTTGCAAAAGATAAGTTACTATCAGCCAGAAGAGATGATGACTCCCATAAAGCACCAAGTTTGGGTGAGATGGCTGGGTTTGGGTTTCGTTTACTTGTTAAATAATTAAAGGAGAGTGTGAAAACCTTTTAAGCTTATATAAGAATTACATGAATTGGGAATGTAAATTTATGAACAGTCTTGGTCTCAAGGATATTACAAATGTAGTTGCATTGCAGAAATCATAGAGATTTTAAAAAATCATACATTTTAAGCAAAACTTTCAAAGTTGCTTAAGGATTCAATTCCTGTTATAGCGCAAGAAAAATGGACCTCCAAATCCCCTGAAAAGACTTTGAAAATCTGTTCCTTATGTGATGCTGAAGTTTTAGTAAAAACACAGATAGCAATTTGTTGGCAAGAAAGCTTTGTACAGTCATGTTTTAATTATTTCTGACAGATTATCATCACTTATCCTGAAAGCTCTCAGTGGCTCAGACAGCAATGGGATATATACTTTTCATTAGAGCTGGACAAAGGTGAATAGTTAAAAACTGCACATTCTATCATGAGTAAAAGTACTGAGTTTTAGTTTGCTGTGATTCAAGGAGCCATTTCAGAATGAGTGTTCCAAAAAATATTCAGAGATCCACACTTAAAAATTGTAACGTGTAAAATCCCTCTATTGACACATGTATCTGCATTCACCATAGTGACATCCAACAGCAATGTTTGGACATGCATCTTTAATTCATGCTTCGCTTATTTTATCAATGCCAAAAATACTAAATACTTGGGAAAATATTTTGTAAATTCCCTTCATGATAAATAATTTCCATGTGATTTTGATAATAATTTTAAAAAAAAACCAGAAGAGGCTTATAAAGGGTAAGGGAAGGAAAGGAAAGGTGATTGCAGCCGAAATAAACAAAAGACACTTTCAGCCAAATGCCCAGGACGGGCTCAAGGAGCAGATGTAACTAAAACTACTCCAAGTCTCAGTATTTCCTTACTTCAGCAGGGAAGGATCAAGGCAGGTAGGCAGCTCCTGTTCACAGGGATGACCACTGGAAGGAGAGGACTACTCCTGCTTTTGGCTACTGTGCCTTGCTCCTCGCCATGATCCAGTGATGAGTAGGTCAAGAAGCACAAGAACCTGTGATGTGGCTTTTTGGAAGGAAGCAGGAGCAACAGAGAATCCCAAAGAGATGGAATAGTCCATGCCTTTGAAATCCAGTACCTCAGGGCACTAGGTGAGGTGAAAGAAGGTCTCAGGAGACAGGCTGGGACCTTCAGCACAATCTTTCTCCAGAATTGTGACATCCACTGCAACGCTACCAGCTTCCTTGAAATCCCACTGCTCCCTCCTGCCTGTCTGCACCCCCACTGAAAAACTGGATCTGTAGGGTAAGACAGAAGAGTAGACAAGTGGCTTTCTAAAATACCTGTCATTATAAACAGTCACTACACCCGCAGGAAGAGCAGGTGAATGGGCTCACAGTCAGGGATCCTGCCTACTGCAGCTCTGAATGTGCTAAGAATATTTCAGTAACAGAGCATCAGGAATGCTGCCAGATAGGATTGCCCCATCAGACGGTTGGATTTGGATTATATATGAATATGTTATGATTTCACACCCAGACTTTCCACCTGGCATGCTACCACTGGGAAGAAGACCTTTTATTTTAATTGCCATAAACACAACTGTGTTTATCCAGGATTCGCAGCTACCTCTTACAGCCACTGAGCGAAGTGTCCATGCCAAGCTGTAGCATCCATTCAGTTAAATATGATCTTCAATCTAATAAATAAACAATTCATAGTTTCAGGAAAATGCAGTAAACCATGAGGAAAGAAAAATAAATCCACAGTTTAATAATCCACAGTTTGTAATCTAAGAAGCAGCACTGATTTTTGCTTTTTATGTAGCTTATTTTCTTTTAAAATCTTCCATGTAATGCTAAAACCTATTAACAATACACTCTTTAACATGAAAAAACTATTTTTTTAACTTAATTTACAGTAGTTGTGCAAACGCAACTCTATCCAATCTAAACACATGTAGGACTGCTCATACAACTTGTTAAACAATGTTATTTCCTCAACTGGAGAACATAACAGAGAACTCCTCTCAATGGTAGCTATGAGTAGAAAGAGAAACTGATGCATCTGGTATCCAAAGAACAGTCCTTGTCCTCCTTTTTCCTCAGCTGTTCAAGTTCCACTGCAGTTTGAAATAACCAAACAATGCCTAGCCATCATGCACCATGGTATGGGCTGCTTCCAGAAAATCCACAGGAATATCAATATTTTTTGATCCATCACCCTCTGTTTACCTGTCTTCAAAGACTACTCCAGATAGATATCAAGGGTGGATGGGTACTATTGTTATCCTAAGGCAAGATACACACTCAGCTTCGGGTTTTGGGCAGGAAAAGCATTTATGCCTTCTATTCCACAAAAAGTTAAGTCATATCAGAAAATGACCTTGTTTTAATTGCTACTATTTCTCAATGGTGGCTGCCATGGCAGCAAAGACAAGTCATGTTCAATACTGTCCAAGCAGGTCACGGCCAACCTGGTGACACCAGCAGAGAGCTTTGCCCAGCAGGCCAAAGCCTACTGAAGTATTTAAAGGTCTTGCAGTCAGATTCAGAGGACATGCAGCAAATGACCGGATGCAGCATCTCCCTCACTGAAGAATGAAGAGGTAAGATATTTGTTTCTTTTTCTCCAGGCACACACGGACCTCACTGTCTCCTGGGGACTCCCAGATTTTTTTAGTGTATATTCACAATTTTTCAGAGGGTTCATTTTGCTTTGCTTCAAGAGTAAAACTGATTTTAGATGAAACTGTTTTTGTGTCAGGAGAAACTAGCAAATATCATGAAGGCCACACATAATAAAAGACAAAATCCTGGTAATTTTGCTCTCAGCCAAGGAAAGCGCCTGCAGGAGAGGCATGAGAAAAAGGTAGATTCTCCAGAGCAATTGTCTGGGAATATTCTTAAGAGAGAGCACTGCAACCCTTATCTGCCAAAAAACACACCATGTTATTCTGCCAAATGCCAGAGATGCAAGGACAGATGATGATAATGCCTCTTGTCTCCCTCAGCATGAGGCCTTACAATCCTCCTCTGTGAGTCCATATCTTTAAGATAGCAAAATCTGCCAAATCTTGAATAAAAAAACAATCCAAAAGAACCTTCCCAAAACAAGTTAGTTTAACTTGGTCAGCTCCCCACTTTGAACTGCCATGAAGTTTTTCAGGCAATTCCACTGACACCTGAGGGTGCAGGAAGGAGAGAGGAGGGATGGGAACTGTTTATGCCAGGCTGTCATTAAACGAGTCTGTGACATCTCAGCTCTACTGCCCCAAAAGCCATTTGGAGAAGGGACACAGGCTCTGTGGAGGAAATACTGAGCTGCAACTGTTCACTTAGAGGGCTGCAGCACCTTCAGAAGATATGGGTCCTTCTGCAAATGGTTATCCCTCCCTTCAAATAGTTCAAATTCACAGAAGACATTTTTCTAGCAAAGAGCTTAACAGCATGTTAAAGACAAAACAAATGACACACACAATAGAATCCAAGCACAAACTTACTTTTTTGTCATAAATGCTTCCAGAACATGGATGTCACCTGTTATTCCCAAGACTTCTGACATTCGGGCATACGCCTGGAAATAAACATTTCAACAGTAACCTATTATATAGATATTTACTAGTATCAACATTTTCAGTTATTCTTAAACCTTCCCCAATTTGATTTTTCAGAAGAGAAGTACAGGCTTAAGTCCTGCTCATCCAACCCATGACCTTACAAACTGAAGCTCTTGTGAGAGATCCACTCTCTGATGGTGTCCTGTGAGTTGGGGACTGAGGCTTTTACTTGCCCTTACATACATTTCCTCCCACAAAGGAGATTTTCACATTAAACTCACTTTGCTGTTCACAGAACAATACAGTCTCTATTCAAAAAACCTGGTTTATTACAGAAGATTGCAGAGGGATGGAAAAAACATTTTTGTGTTGTTCTGTCCTCAGTGGGATGCGATCCAACGCTGTCCTTGAGCTTGCAAGTTCTCAAATTGCTGGTCATAAAATCCGGTAAATTTGGTACTCTTCAGACATGGTTTTTGTGTTCCTGAATGGAGAACAAAGGCTTTGGCAGCCAAATAACTTGCAGTTGTGTACGTGTCCCCCTTATTTCAAGTCCAAGACACCCACTTCTGGGTGGGTTCTCCCAGCACCCTGCCTGCCAGACCCAGCTGTACATGCAGCTGTAAATGCACAGTGCACAGCAAGTACATTTGTTCCTTTACTGTGTAATCTTCATAAAGTTTTCTGGTGGTTTTAGGAGCCTGACATTTAGTTGGGACAAAACATTTTCTTGGGTTATATCAACTTCAGAGACAGAAAGGCGACAATAGCACAAACCTGCTGTACAAACCTGTGCCAAGCGCCCTCTCCTGCACACGAGAGCTGCGATTTGCTGGGAAAAAGGCACGTCCAGCACTCAGGGCGTGTCACCGCAGCCATCCCAACCCCTGGTGACACTAACCCGGCCATCACCGGCTACCTGTCATTGTGCCTTACGGGGCGATCAAGCCGAGAAGCGGGGAGGTGCGCAGGGAGAGCCCCAGCACCGCTCGGCCACCGCTCCCAGCGGTGAAAGCCTGGTGCCACCTACTGCCAGCTCCCTTCCCTGACATCCACATCCCCACCGCCCGGGACTGGGGCCACGGCACCCACACCTGCCGCACCAGCCTCCCTTGTGCCGCTGATGGAATCCTGGACCTGGCTTAAAAACCAAATCACCAGGGCTCTACCTCTAACACAGTTACAATAACACCAATAACAACAACAATCGTATTTTCACATCCCAAAGATTGTAAATTCCAGCATAATAAAGGCATGGGTATTTAAACTTGCAGCTCTAACCAGAAATTGTACCAGTATCAAGGATAATTTAATTTGTAAGCTACATTATCCTTTTACAATTGTATGAATGTAATTTACGGTGACAAAATCAGTAGTGAAAGGACAATCAAAATATGATCGAGTACTATATAAAACAATCTTTAAATGTTGCAAAATACTATGTTCACACTGTAAATATGAAGTTATTGCTTATAGTAATTAAGCACAGCAAAAATAATAAATTGAAGTATGAAAATAATATCCAATTTTAAAAAAACCACTCCCTAAATAGTGCACTGTTGAAATGCTACAGCAGCTGCAATTTTAGCAATGTTTAAGAATTTTTGTATTTGATATAATGACTAGGAAAAAAGCGGTAGCAAGGAAAGCAAAGCCATCAGCAGCCACCCATGTCTATTCCGAGCCTCCCTTCCTGCTGCAGGAGCAGGAGTGATGGGAGAAGGGAGCGGGAACCAGCCCGTCTCATTGTGCTCTGCTGTCAAACTAGGCTCTCCCCACATCAGAGTTGAACAAATAAAATACTAAAACAGCAGTCACTGTTGACAAAGAGCAGTGCTTTAATCCACAATTATCCTTGTAACTCTTACTACTCCTTTTATCATCCATTAGCTTTGATTCCCATTATCCCATCAAGAACTGTGTCAACGCTTTTGTCCCTGGGGATTTCCCACACTACTACGATCTGACAGACAAGCCTGAGTGCTAAGCAGGATCATTACCTCTTAAATCCACTTATCTGATCCACTGAATAGTAAATTGAAAAGCTCATTAACAGCAACAATCTGATTTGTTTTCACGTGTGACAGGGTCATTCCAAGTCAGCATGAATATAGCACTCGCAATAAAATCTACCCCATCTGTAGTGTGGCAAATTGTAAACTAAAATAAATATGGTATTTTAAACATCTTCTTCAAAATCATTTTCAAAACCCACACATGCTCTTAGCATATAAAAATAGAAAAGTAATCCCCCCCGCAAACACAGCAATGCAATGCCCCTGGACTTCTAAGCGCTATGAAAAATTAATGATAAAGCATTTTGGATGTATAACAATAAAACACACTTCAACAACAAAGGCCGTGCTACATATTCAAAAGGCAGAGAGAAACCCTGCTGAAAGGGGTCAGAAAACACTGTGGAAGTGATCTCATCTTCTGCTTGGGTCCTACCGGGAGCCAGGGGGCAAAGGGCAGCAGAGGCTGCGGCTCTCAGAGCCGCGCACCGCCGGGGCTGCTCCTTCACTGCTCCCCGGTTCTTCTCCCAGCCAGGAAAGCCCAGGGCTTGCACCCTTACTGCCCTCCAGACACTGCCTGTGAGGAGCAGGGAATGAACTTCCAGCAGGAAACACTTGGTTCAAGACTCCTGGAAAACAGTGACACAAGAAGCCCCAGATCCCCATAACTGCAAGATTTACAACTTCAAAAAAGAATTCAGTGTCGATACAGTGCTGTGCAGCTAAGCCACAGTACGGCCAAAAATGTCAGCTAAGAGCAGAACACCACACCCTCCCCACGTCATTTCTACTCACCTATGACTGTGAGGGAAACAGCCACAGAAGCAGCAACATTAAGCTATGATGTCCCAGGAGCTACTCAGGTCCAGACAGCCGCTCGGGGTCCTCGCTGCAAGCTGGAGCTGGTACCAGCACTGCACTCAATCCCTGAGTGGCACCGCTGTGTCCAGAGACGACAGCAATGGCCATGGCAGCGCAGAGAAAGAACAGACCAGCAAAACACCTTCACTGCAAATCAGTAACAAGTTCAAACATGCTGAACTAAGTGTGAAAGCAAAGGATCCAGGGATTCTTCTTTTTCCTGTTTTGTACCATTATAACCATCTCAGTGGAATCAGGACACAGGAGGAAGACAGCAGATTCACAAGCTCTGGGGCCAGGGTATTTTTTAATTAGCTAGCAAGTTCCATAGAATCACAGAAAGATTTGGTTTGGAAGGGACCTTAAAGTCCATCCAGTCCTACCCCCTGCAATGGGCAGGGACACCTTCCACTGTCCCAGGCTGCTCCAAGCCCTGTCCAGCCTGGCTTTGCATGCTGCCAGGGATGGGGCAGCCACAGCTTCTCTGGGCTCATCAGTTGTTCGAGTTACATAAACACATACTTCTGAACATCTTGAACTGTACCTGCTGCATCCCAAAAGGACAAGAAAATAAAACTGTGTAAGCAATGTTTTATAAACCAAAGTACTTGTATGTAAATACAGACCAAGAAAACAGAAATAATTCGGTAATCACACCAAAACTTTATTTCCCTGTCTTCCCTACTCTTTGGCCTCAGATATGCTTAACTTTGCTTTGCCTTTTGAGGTCTTCTCTTTTTGGCACTATCATTATAACTCTGAAGAAGCTAATTGTATCAATTCTTAAATGTGAAGCAGATTACAGAACTGGGAAGCTCAGAATATGAGTTCCTAAAGGTTGTATGGCTCCGTAATGACAGTCACAGAAATTCAATAACAGCACTGTATGGAATGTACTCAAACACACCCCATGAAACAAATTAAAACAGAGCAATGAATCTCTCACACTGTGCAAATAAGAAAACACAAGAAAATGTTAGTTTCTATAGTTTTCATAAGGGCTATTATAATGAATTAAGATTTTGGATAATGAATCTTCAGAAAATTACAGTAAAGTTATTACCCGTAGGCACAGCGTAAATGCTAAAGATATTATAACTTCCTTGAAGCTCTCCAGGCCTCGCTGCAGAGAACTATCACTGCAACATTAAAGCATTTTGTCATGAACAGCGAGGGCAAAACCAGGCCTTCACCACATTTACCCCAGCCTGACAGAGACAAAGCATGTGCAGCAAACGCAGGGGAGGCCGTTTGTGCCCGTGGTCCCTTTGGGAATCCAGGCAGTGCAGGGGCAACGGCCACAGGGTTTTTCCTTCCACCTCCCTGACTAACACCCCTGGGCAGCACCCACTAAACCTCCACACTAATTGCAAGTGTTGTTCTTGGTATCCAGTGCCACAAAACATTTTGTTATTTCCCCTACTTTTTAAATCATGCTCAGGTATTTTGAATTTTCAGCACTTAAAAGCTCCATTACAACGGGGCAGAAATCCAGCTTCCACATCCCACAGACAGCTTCAGAAAATGGGAATTGAATCCCCTAATTGGACTATCAGGGTGCCACATCATTCATCTTTATCTCCTGATCAAACTGAGGGCTTCAAAAGCCCTGGCTTTTATCTCCTCTCCTTAGCAGAGGAAAATCTTGTTCACTTCCACTCCTGACCAGCTGTCTTAAAAATGTAAGATCTCAAAATACTCTTAACTCCAAGCCTAAACCAAGAGAATGAGCTAATCTGCTGGTTTAAAGTAAACCTTCTAAGTGAAGGAACTCTTCAATGCAGGCCATAAGGAAATGCCTCCGTTAGTTCAGACAGGATCTCTGAAGATTCAGGTGGGTGGGCTTTCAGGTACTTGGTACGTAGGCTACTCGCCCATCCGCTGCTACATGTGTTTGTAAGCAACCAGATTACCCATACCAATTATGTAAATGATATGCTATTTACTGTCTTACCTCTAAACCTAGCTTAAAATACTGCATAAAGCTATTCTCAACTGAAAGAGACCTTGTACAAAATAATATTTAAAAATTAGGAGACTGTTATTGTAACTAAGTGTTCTGTTTTAGGGGAAAGGGTAAATCTGCTGCGTGGCTCAGCCGTTGTTATGGATGTTATTTCCCTCTTAGTCTGTTGAAATACTCCATCATCGCAAGCTCAGACAGTAAGAGGCATTAACAGTTCCCACAAAAGCTGTTTTCCAGGCCCTGTTCCCCAGTCATTCCCCGTTAGTTGGAGAATTCAGACGAGTCTGGGGTGACGCAGTGATTAACTCCCTGCTTCCTGCTCTATAAAATGCCCATGCGGTGCCAGCAATAAACCTCTTACATGGAAATTGATCTCTATTTCAATGACTTTCTCTCAGCTTTTACATATTTATTTATTTATGTCTCCCTTTCTTAATCCATGTTTGCTGAAAATCTTGAAAGAAAGATTTACAATTCTGCTGCACTTACACAGGAGACCTACTATGTATGAACTAACTGCTCTTATTACTGATACAGCATGAGAAGCATTCTCTGGAAAAAGCAAAGAAAAAGATGAAAAAAGAAATGGCTTTATCTACTAGTTTTCAGTTAGCCATTAGTTAAAAGGGTGCTTAGCTTTCAAAGTCTTGTTTAGACTTTCATTTTTGTAAAGCACTGTTAGAGAGTTTTAATTCCACTGTCTCCTGTATTCCCCTTCAGGGCTTAAAGAGCAAATATTATAGTGAATACTGAGAAATACTATTAACAGCTGTTACTTTTTGAACATCTTCCAGAAGATTTTTAGCTTTTGAAGCACAGTTCTGGGCTGCACTTTCCATCAGAGATATACATTGCACTGCAGAAATTCAAGCCATGTATGCAGTCAAGGATTTGCTTAACAATAAGCTAAAATGCTGGTTTAGAATCCTCTCATGATTGAAATGAAGTGCTACTGTGCAGATTACAAGAGTAGATTTCTGCCAGTCAGAACACTCCAAAAAATACAGAATTATAGGTACTTGAATAGCTGCAATCGACACTCTGACTTGCCCCTATAACTATTACAATTGTGCAGCTAAATTTTATTCAGATGTTTAATTGTATCTAAATGAGTGGCCCACTCAGCATACTTATGTGGAATAATCCCCAATGCTAAAGCATCAACATCAGTTTGGCCCTTAAAAGCAAGTAATAAAGATTGCAGCTACTTAGTATAGCTCTGAAATTTCTGTATCCAAAACTATTTCACTATACTGACTAACATCACTGCAGGTGTTCTGCATCTCCAGATGAAGCCTTAAGCGCATGAAATTTAGCAGGATCACATCTTTAGAAGAGGTTTTGCACCAGGGCTGTACATGACAGCGCTTTTGCACATTTATCCCAGGGCATAAGGAGAGGTGTTACAGCCACCACAGCTAATACCAGCAATTTGAGCAACCCTCTTTGGCAAGCCAGAAATAAGATAATTGTTCAACATAGGCCGGCTCCTCTGAAATACTGGCAGCATTGCCTCTAATTATAGACATCTGTCATTGCTAGCCACTCAGTAGTAACCCTGACATCAATATACAACTATAACACTACACTGCCTGCAGGCACAGCAATGGGAGCCAGATCCGAGAGGCGGGCAATCATCTGCCTCATCCAAACTATCTGTCAAGGGTTCCCAGCCACAAATAGCTCTTACGTTTTGTATCCTTAGGATAATATGTTGATTTATTTTAGATCCTCTAATATTTACAGTCTAGGCCATCTACTAAAATACAGAAACAAACCTGATGGCTAATGGAGGCAGTTACCGCTCAAAATCACCATGGAAGGCCATAGCTCACGGCTCCCGCACCGACACCGACGGCTGCCTGGAACAGGCACCTGTGTCCAAACTTTCCCTCCTCCAAAATCATACATGCTTATTTCTGGCTGCAGGGCACAGGTATGGCTCTGCTCTCATCAGCCCACATTTTACCAACCAACCTGAAGGAATATTTTCAATTTGAACCTGGAGAATATCTTTGCCAAACTGAGCACAGTAAGTTCCCGTATCCCAGTGTTCCCCGTGTCAGTAAAGAGAAGCTCTGCAGAATTATCTTCAATGTGCAATTTTGAAACAGAAATTGCATTAATGCTATGAAGTATGGTTACAGATTAATACTTTACTACTGCTTAGCAGCAAGCTGACATATGCTGCTAACCAAGAAATACAGTTTCATGAAATGCACAGGCAAACATGGATAACTCCTTTTTAATTCTAAGGTGAAAATCACGCTGAAACCCTCAGTCTTATATTTTTGTCTTAATTTGAAAATCCATCTCAGAAAGGGCCAAAAAAGACTGTAGGTTTAAACTAATTAGGAATTAACTTCCTTGCAATTATCCTAATTTGTTATTAACAAACCCAAGATTTCTTAGTATGATTCACAACAGCCTGTGCTGAAGAGAAACTATTAATTACTCGACAGACTGTTAGCTTTCAAGTGAGCTGCATTTTAAAAACCTCCTTTAAAATACAATTGTTAAATGCCTTACAGTGCTGTAATGTGAGACAGGTTCAAATCTTATTACTTCACTGAAATTAAAACCTAAGTTTTAATACTGTTCAAGTCGAACAATGATTCCACACTTTATTGCTTTTGAAATCCCTTGATGATCATAGGAAAAAATGCCCTCGAGAAAAAGAGACTCTGTTTTCGATAAACAGAAAATACAGTTTGCACTCTTAGCCTCTTTGTCATCACAAAAAAGGATTTAATGCCAATTCTTTAAAAAAAGACTTTTTTCACAAAATGTGCACCTTGTGTGCCATTTGTAAAATCAGCTCACTTTCTTTTATTTATTACTGCAGCGCGGCAAGGCAATAAAGCAGCTACTGATAGCTAATAAATTACAAGCCTTTTAAAACAATTCTCCAGCTACAAAAACTTGTAACTACAAAGGCTTACATTTACATGGTACATCGTGTGAAGTGTCTACATTTGTGTTCTACTTAACCACATAAATAAAATCTGACCCTTTATTAAACAGACAAGCATGAACCAGGGGCTTCACATGAGATTAAACAAAAGGTAACTTTTTAAGGCTTTCCTACAGATTTACATAACCAAACATAAAATTTGCACAAGCAGTTCAGGTGAAAGTATTTTCAAAATAAATTGCATTTTTAATTAATGCCCTTCAAAATACCTTCAGGAAAAAAAGGTAAGCACCACTTTTCAATTATGGCGTGATAACACTGATTTATACCTGAATCTAAAAATTAAATAAGGTTTTCAATAATAATTGCAACATATTACTATAATATAAAATAATAATTAGCCAGCATATACCATGCAAACCACCATTTTTATTTTTAATTAAACCAAACATCAGAGCTTTGGGAAAGCATTTCTTTGTTAAAACAGATTTAAAAAAAAAACCAAAAAAACCAAACCCTGCAGTACTATTTCATCGTGCATCTCTCCAAGAAATGCTTTAAATTAGACATATCTATTAAGCTCATTGAACTGCTCTTAAATATTTTTGCTCCATGGCCAGCCCAGCTCTCACAGTTGATGGCATGGAGCGCTGAGGTGCAATGTCTTTGCCTTTCCATCTACATTATTTTTAGGCTGATGTACTCAACTATTTTCACAAATTTGTTCCTTACAATTTGATTGTCTCATAAATCATTAAACTAAGCACTGCATTCTTTTTAATTGTCTCTTTATCATCATGAATCTAAAATTCAGATGTGTAGTTATAATATTATTTCCTCCACTCACAATCACTTTTGCAGCTTCTGAAGCTTTGGTTTTGCTTTGCTCACACAACTTTCCCTCTGTAGTTCCAAAATGGCAGTTCTTCAGCTGAGCATGAAAAAGAATCTTATCTCCCTACTTGTACAAACGTTTAACACGTTGCTATTCCCTGTTGAGATAACAGCCCTGATATGCCATATCCTCATGGCAGGGCCAGGAATACCTTCCACAGCCCAGCACCCCTCCAGCCATCCATCACTCTGAACCGAGATGCTGTGGGGCACATCTCTTGCTCTGACCAAGTACTGCTTGATGCAAAATGAGATGGGAAATAGTTTTCAGACACTTTTCCATTCCTTTAATCCTAGGTTTACTTTAATAATATATGTTTTCTTGTATTTTGCATCAGCAGCTAAAACACCAAGACAAAGACATTCCTTACCTAAAGCAGACAAAAATGAGGTTTAACAAACCAGGTGGCCAGCACAACAAGCAAAGCAGAGCCCGTGGTTTCCTAATTCAGGTTAGTCTGTCTACTTGTGGGGATGAAATATAGGTGCAATTTAAAGACGGTAGAGAACAACAAGTGAATGAAGCCTGGTGTCTCTGTACCAGGAGGGTCCTTTGAGGAACAGGAACCCTCGAAGTGCTGCAGAGTGGAAAGAGAATTTAATAGGATGGACCCTTAGAAACAACAATTTGGTTCAAGAGGAGTTACAGATATTTTTAAATATAAAAACACATAGTGATACTCAGATCCTGAAAATTTGTCAGCTCCTAATTTCAGTTAAAACACAGGACACTGAAATCAAGCAAGAGCTTGAGAAAAAGGAATGACCTGGACTGACCTATCAGCACACAAAGTATTTGAGAGGTATATTTTGAAGAGAAAGTTGTCAATCTTAAGCTTTTGCTGAAATTAAGCAACCAAAAATACAGCCAAAATTTGACAGAGCGTACTATAAGTCAAGAAATTCCAAACACAAATATACTGTACAGATAACACAGCAATAGATCCAATTCTGGATCACCAGCAGGGAACAGAATTACAGTTATGTGAGTATTTATTGAAAAGATTACAAAAGTAATAAAAACTAATGAAACCAATCAATCAAAATTGGTCAAGAATCTTGATCAGTGATTATTCTCAGTAACACATGGGAAGCTTCAGACTGCAGCCTTTGAGGTTAAAGTTGGAAACAAAGGGGTGACACCTCGAAGTTGTGCACAGAGAAACACAGCCTGTCTTGGCTCTGGCAGGAGGAGGAACACAGACTGTCACCCAGGCTAAGAGAGAAAAATGCAGAAAAAGTGAATAAAGGCCAGCTCACCCCACAGCTGAATGAGGCCCACGGCAGTGAACACAGAAAAGGACGAGGTGGCCGATGGCGAGGAGCCCAACAGGAGCTCCAGGCGGCAGCGCCCACGGCAGCCCAGTGTCCACACA
>VZTX01005173.1:0-41426 GCA_013400915.1 Pardalotus punctatus | reverse complement strand
TACCATCACCCCAAGACAATGTTACACTTCAGAAATCTAATTATATTTTTTTTCCTTGGCTACCACCTGTGATCTGACAAATTTAGAGAAGTGCTATTGTTGATCTCTGCATAGGGGTGCATCTTAATCCTACTGGAATAAATATATAAACTGTGACCTGCTTCCCAGAGCCATCATACAAATGAGACATGTACCTTGTTACAGCTTTTGTAAGCATTAGAAATATCAGGAAGAAAAATTGCTATGCAACATATTATGTATGATCTGCTTCACTGGTGTACAGTGCTTAATCTTGTAACATGCTGGACAAGAACCTCCCACAGAGGAATACTGACCACGCAATTTTTATTTACCTCCAGGCCTGGAAAAACAACGGTACTGCCCCCCTGAACTTCCCCCTGGCTCTGTTTCTTTTGACATGTGTCTTGGTTTGAAGACAGGTGTCTGCTAAGGAAGGTGGGAACCTCCTCTAGCACCCACAAGTGTGAACCTCCTTCCCTCCGAATTATTATAACTTTGGAATCAAGGGCTTTCAGGCTTTCTATGGAGAAAAGAAATAACAGTTCTTTACTAGTATCTATCGCATGGCAAACAATCAATAACAACAGTAGCAATAACAAACAAACAATCAAAAACCAGAAGATGCGGTGACAGAAGTCTCTGGGCTGCCAAGCGCTTTTCCCGTTGGGTGCAGTTCCGGTCCCAGCCGGCAGGGGCGCTGTCGGGCTCCCGGCCGGGCAGNAGAAAACTGCTGGCACAGCCAGGAGGATGTGCCCTCCAGGAACGTCCCCTTCCCAGATGAAAGCTCACTCACCAATGAGAAGAAAACAGCACAGACCCGAAAAAACCTTTTCTGCCGCTGTAGCTGAAGAACCCGAAGTTCCCCCTGCTGCCTCCCCTGCTGGTGGTCGAGTGCCTGCTCTGATGACCACATCTGCTCTCCCCTCCCCATACCCAGCTAGCTCTTTGTCTCCTACAAAGGAAGTTAATAGTCCTTAAGTATCCAGCCATTAATAACCTAGAGCCAGGGATAGGGAATAATTCCACACCCCTCAACCTCCAACAACCTGCCATTCAGATTCTCTGGAGTGGGAGTAAATGCCCTTTGTTGTACCTGTTTGGTGCTTGTTCCCCTCTCTTAAGGCCAGGCAGGCTGCTCTGTCATTTTGGCTGAGTAATGCAGCTCTACAAGCTTGGACTCAACAACTCAGACTCCTGTTCATGGCAGCTCTTTACTGGTTGCAACACGAGGCTGGGAAACCAACCAGCTCATCAAGGCTTGTAAATTCTGGGTATGTCTGAATATTCCTAGTATTAAATGTACTTGAAAGAGTAACTTTTGATTAATATGCAACAAAGCAGGAGTTAAAAACTGGATCAATGCGGGGTAAATTGCCTATTTCTGAAAGGTGTGAATTCTCCAGTTTCGAGGGAGCACACTGTTTAAGCAAAACAAAGATCTCTTATTATTTATAAAATCATTAGGGTGGATGTGAAAGAAAGTTGGAAATTCTTCATCACTGTGATTTAGATGAGCAATTTAATTTCTAATACTGCAAGTTTTTGTCTTGAAACCTGTCCTGCACCTCCTCACAGTGGAATTTTTATTTGGGAAATGGGCTTGATGACAAAATTACCAATAGTAATGTAGGATGTAGGTGTAAAAGAGATATTGACAGGATGTATTTTTACATGTTCCATTCATTGTTTTCCACATATCAGAATATACCGAGCTATTACAGTAAGTACAGCAGGTATCACTAATGAAGCTTGTGACATAAAACCAGCAACCATTTGTATTGCATACATCACGTATTAGAGTTTCCCCTAAAGTCTCTTGAACCTCCTCTTCCCCTTTGCCCAAAGTGAAAATTTGGATGGGAATAGATGCTACAGAGTTAGATTTAAAAGGATTTCACCTTTCATTACACTTAAGCAACCAGGAGAGGTTTCTGGAGTACTCAGGGATGCTGAAACTCCTCTGTTATGCCTGGCAACTTCTTGGAGCTTCTTAGAAAACATCTGCCAGGGGCTGAATTTTCTGTCTACCTCTCTAAGACATTCAAATTTACCTGGGGCAGAGGATTTCTAAAATTCATTGGAAATCTAAAACCCATTGTCAGGGCAGTGAAGATAAAGTATGAGAACTTCCAGCTCCATTATGGTAATTGGTGCCTGGAGCACAAAATGACATGCTATATATTGTCACACGGTGTCTTCTTAGACCCATCTGTTTGTACTTGGCCCAGATGATGAGTTCAGACAATTCATCGTTTGGTTCCACAGAGACTCTTTCTTCTCTCAAGCTTTACGATTATGGCTGATGTTATGCCTGTCTCATCCTAGCCTCGCTTCTGGAAAGATGCCCAGTGATTCAGGTGAAGTTAATACACTGTCCTGTATTAGGAATACTGCTTGATATCTTTCAAAAATGGAACATTTATCCAGCAAAGTGTGACAGACTTACTTAACTTCACCATTATCTGTATTTCCATGGCATAAAATCTAACCGTTTTGACATCTATAATTTTTTTCTTCGCAGGTTACAGTCATATTCAGTGTTCACTAGAGTCCTATCAATGTGGGAAAAATATAAAAATGGAGGAGCACTAAACCCAGCAATTGCTGGATGCCAACTACAGAAGTGTTCATTATATCTACTAAGTAACTACTCATATGCATGAACTCCAAGTAGTTTTTAAAGGAGATAAATTGAATCCCCTTTCCATACTGTCATTTTAAATTTTTTTTCTAACTTTTAACCTTTAAACCCATATGGAAATAGAAAGGAAGCCTGAAAGACTTAAATTAAAATACACCTTATCCCTATCAGTCTTGATTTACTTTATACCTTGTCAATTCTCTTTCATTGTAAAATGAAGCTGTGTACAAAAGTACAAGACTACTACAGAGGTACTTTTATCTAATAAATTAGTATTTTAAACTTTTTTGCCTTTCTCTTTCATATGTATGAGAAATTAGATAATATCAATATTGTTCAGTACTGGCTGGGAAAAATGACGTCCCAGGTTTACATCTTTGTGAAAAAGCAAACAAACAAACAAACAAAAAAAACCCAACAAAACCAAAAGCAAACCCTTGGTATTGTAGGGAGAAATTCTAAAAGTTTAGGAAAAAAGGCTTCAAGAGTAGCTCTTCCTATTTCTAAACAATATTCTGTACAATAAGAAAAACAATATTTATTTCTAAAAACCCGATGTCCCATATATCTAGGGACCATTAGCCTATGTTTTATTAAATGTTTTCTGTGAAACAAGGGGATCTGGGCTACTGGGACACTATGCAACTTGCAGAGTTTGCTGATTGACTTACTAAGGAAATATGCTGCAATCAGAGCAATGAGAAATAATCAGACAATCAGAGCACTGCCAACAGAATTAGAAAGGTGACTTTCTGAAGGGAAAACCAAACTGTCAATGTGAATTTTTAATCTAGCTTTTATACTTACAAACACTGAGAGCAGCCTTTTGTTTAACTATGGGTGTTTAAATTAAAAAAGACACTACTGTAGTTAGGGATAACTTAATCTCAGATGGGATTAATACTTTTAACATAATTGAGACAGCAAATTTTGGGTTTCATTCATGTAATAGGTATTGGATAGGTACAATTAACTTTTTCTTCAGATTCTTTTAACAGCACTCATTTTACTTGACACTGTTACATTTAAAAGTATATAAAATATAAAATACAAAATACCACGTTGTCTGTGGTAGGATCTTACACATTTAAAAGAAGGTATTAAACTGACTTGAGAGAAGCAGGAGAAATACTGCATCAAATCTCTTGAATTAGGAAATCAGCTGTAACATTAGACAAACCTATGGCCACTGTCATGTGTTAGTGAAAGGGGTTAAGGCAGAAAGAAAATTTTTAAGCTTTTTCCACATTAAACATAAAAAGTATTCTGGAAAAGAATTATCATGCATTTATGGCCAAAAGCTCAACTCTTGGAATTGCCAGACTTTGGATTGTCCACCAACCTTTTTTCTCCTATCTCCTGGCGCGCGCTATAATCCTGGTTTTAATTAACTGATCACATACATCCTGCTCCCCACCCGGACTCCTGCTTCCTGCTGTGCACAATAAACAGATAATACTCTCTGAATGAGGAGCTGTTCATAGTTTTGTTTCTTTGTGATTGTTCAGTGTATGGTCCCATGTCACATTTTTAAGTTCTGCTCTGAAGGCAGAATTTTTAATTTCCTCTTGGGCTTTTCTGTGGTGCTCATCACTACAGTGTCTGAGTGCTTTACAAATCTTAATGAATTTATCTTCACAGCACTTCTGTGCACTGAAGAGGAATTATTATTCTAATTTGACAGAGGGAGAACTGAGACAGAATAAATTAGAAAATATCCACTATTTTTGACGGTCAGTTTGAGATGCTTACGAGCTGATTTTTCAGAGAGTTTAGATACAGGATATGTTTTAGGTTAGACATGATACTGGACACATTCAGTGCCTGTTGCCAGTGTTGCAGGTATAGATAACCTAGTGTTTTCAGACCACAGGAAGGGATTGGGGTTGCAAGTAAGAGGAATACAGAGGTAGTGACCACTTGTGAAAGGTTCTACTTAGGTGATGTAGCTGTGAGAGATCCATGAGAGAGTGAGGGATACACTTATTGAGAGCACCATTCCATTCCCCTGAGTTCTAAGACCATCTCTTCTTCTTTTCATCAAGTTTCTGCTACTTCCACTGCTGCACATCTTCCAACTTCTGCAAAATTAATGGAAGGATTATACAGCATCCTACTCTGTATAATTCTGCTTTGTCCCTAGAGCAAGACTATCCAGGGAGCACTGGATGAGGAACAAATCTTGTGTAAAATGAATTTCCAAATTATAATGCAAAGACACTAGAGGGATTTATTAAGTTTGTGCAGGAAACACCATTCATGCTCTAATCTATGTTTTTGCATGTGACCTCCCATGTTTTTTAAAAAGCCCAAGCAACAAAGCAAAGCTGTGTCACCATAAGGATACTCACCTGGATCATGTTGAGCCTTTATACAGCTCCGAGCTGAGCTGCAGCATAGTGTCTTCCAAAACTGACTGACAGAAAAGAGGATTTGTGAAGGATTTGCTGATAGTCTAGGAACCCTGCTATTTGGGAATTTAAAGTTTTAATCTAATTTCTAAGGAAGATTGTGTCACTGTGGGTTCATGCCCCTTTTGCAAATGCAGTCCTTTCTGGTCCTTTCCCTCCAGTTTATGAGAGATCCAGTTTTGTTCCTTTATTCCCAGTTTGATTCCTTGCTTCCTCTAGATGCTCCTTTCTCCCCATTCATCACAGTTCTTACTAGCTTTGTTTGCTCTCCACTGAACACCCCAATCAAGCCTCAGGCTCCACAGAAAGACCTCAGAAAGAATGGCTTTCAAAATACCCTTTGGTGCAGATTCGTCTTAGTGCTGCTTCTTAAGTGATACCTGTGTGCTCACAAATCTATTTTTTATACTTTTGTTCACACATTACAATTCAAAATCCTATTGTTTCTATGCTGTTTTAGCTTAAGCCTTATTCCTCCTAACAACAATAAGATGCAAAAAATAAAGATCTGTAAATCCTGGATAAATCATGAAAGTCTGCTGTCACTTTCTACCCCACAGACAGAATAGGGGTAGCAGTATTTTCATTCTTTAATTCACATATCTCCTTATCCATGTTTAGCCTGGACATGCTTAAGATTATAACTGAGCTCAATTCCACTCTTTTCACAGGGTCAGAGAGTGAAGTTCTTTTGCCCTTTGGCAGTGCTGTTATAATAGGATCTTGATCTCACTTAGGGCCTTTGAACTCTATTACAGTTTCAGCAAATAACAGCAAATTGGCAGGAGCTATCACATAACACATAAAGCATACATGGTGCTGTGTGAAAGATTTGTTAAAACAAAATTGCCTTTCTATCCTGCACAGGAAAAAAAATGAAATTATTCATCTCAAAGTCTGCTTGGTAAGACAGTCATGATATAAGTGGATTTTAAGAATTTATAGCATTAATTTTAGAAGGAGAATATTTTCTTTATTTGAGAAGGAGAACATATATGATGTCACCTTTGACTATGTCATGGTGTTTTCTACAACAGCAGACATATGAAAAACTAGCAGTGCTGAAGAACACAAAAATTAAAAGTTTGTTCAAAGAAAGCAAATTGCTTAGGGGGAAGAAAGAAAAGAGAAGAAGCTATAGAGGAAGAATTAATCTCTTGGAATAATGTAAATAAGACTTAGGGGTAAAAGAAGGGCATAGTAATTAATACAAGTCTGTGGAGATATATATATATACACATATACATATATGTATTCTGTCACTGTGTCTTGCAGGCATTCATTACTTGTAGATATTATTACTGAGTTCATAAATAAAAGTCACTGAGAAATCCCACAGTCACCAATTCATTACAGTTTCAAAAAGTGAATGATTTTGCATGGCAATGGGGGACATAATCACGGCAGCACAAAGGTAAAACACTATAAATTATTTGGAAGAGGACAGGAAGACATGTCAGGGAATTAATGCATATAGTTAAAAGAGACACCCAGGAATGTTTGATTTTCACTACTTTTTCAGTGACATTTTTGATTTTACTTTGCTGGAGGGTGGGGAGCTGATTACAAGCAACCCACACATAGTAAGTATCAGTCTATGGAATATACTTCTTACTAATGCCCCAGGCTGCAGCAATTCTATCTCATCATCATTGACTGTGTGGATGTATTTTATTTTCCAGCATAAGCAGTTAAACTCAATAATCCTATTACTGTAACAAAGTAGAATGCAAGAATCCTCCAAAGAAGAAAAAAGACAAAACCAAATTAAATACATTCTGAGACATTAAAACAGCCTTTAAAAATCTGCTTTATTTGATGTTTGGATTTATGCATAGATTTTTGTTATTAAATAAGCAAGTGAATAATCATTAAATGAGTTGTAATTGTTCTAGCATGAAGGACACTTGATGGAATTGTGTCGTGGTTCTGCTCAATAGAAGTATCAGGCAATTGCAATTAGGGGAGTCTGTGAGGGAATTTTGTATCTGCAGCATCCTGCTCAGAGAGTGTGATCAAGCATCTCATTAAAAGCTCGGTAGAGACTGTGGCATGGCTGAGAGCAAATTGATTAAAGTTCAGTCTGGATAGTAATACTAAGATGACAGTGGGGAAAGCAATGAGAGGATATGGTAAAGATGTGAGCCCTTCTGCTGAGCATGTGCATCCTTCAGCTGTCACTTCATCTGACTTCTGAGTTAGAGGGCACCTTACTGGATTTCCTACAGCCTTCACATCATTGTGTAGCTGCATGGATCTGGGTGGCATTTTATTTTTATCTCTCGATCCGGGCATGATATTACAGTGAACTCTTGAGCTTTGAAGCTGATGAAGAATTAAACTGCTTATTTGTAAAGCACAGCATCATACTATGAGCATTTCCTGCAAGGTTTTTGTGCTCAGCCTCTGCTGGTTCCAGATAGAGCAGGTGTGCTGATTTAAGCTGATGATACAGAGCATTCAGGCTTTAGCAGCATGGGCTCTGACTTCAATAAAACAAGGAGTAGGGAGATTGGAAGGCACTCGTGCCACACAACCTATGGACCATTCAGCTATAAAATGGAAAAAATTCTACTTATTGTGGCACTTCTTATAGTAAATGGAAAGCCCTATGCATTTTCTGAGTTGGATTTTCTTTACAAACACTGAGCATAACAATATTCTCTATGGAGCTACTTGATTATGTCATTCAGTGAGGTCTCCCGCATGACCTTCATCTGAACAAGGTCTGGTTTGACTGAGCATTCAAAAGGATCCTATAGTCAGATACTATGGCACTCTACAGCATATTGATAAAATGTCAGACTGGGTTTCAGGTCGCTGATGATGAGGCTAAGATAGGGGAAACAATGTACAAATGTACTGAAATATATTTAACAAAAGTTAGTACATTTGAAAGTGCATTTAATAATCACTGCTTTTAGTTCTGGAGCTGATATACTTAAATCCTTCCTAGTCCAAATACTAGTACACTAGGAATCAAAGTAAAAAGTATTAAGGAATAAATCTGCCTGGAAATGTATCTTTTTGCTCTGTGAGTTTTCACTGTAATCTGTGAGCCTTCCTGGTCAGCCTCAGGAATGCCAGAACCTGTATGAAAAAAAAAAGTTTGATAACAATTGTAAGTCTAAAGAAACTGCAGAGATGCTGTCTTAGCAACATTCATTAATAATTTATTCTCTTCCTTATTCCAGTATTTGAGCCAGAAGAAAAATCTCTGTTTTGTTAGATTTCTGTTAAACATCAGATTTCTAAATGTTAATGACAGCTTTTTAAATTGTCATTAGAAATACAGGTTTCAAATGTCCCTCAAACTATTAGAAACAATAGAATTCCCATGAAAAAAATATTATATGATTTCATTTCAAACTAAGAGGAAAGAAAGAAATTTCACAGCATGAGTAATGTAGAAAGAGCTGACTGCTGAGTTTTGCATTTTCCATTACCTGAAACAGGTACCTCAATTTTTCCTTGACTGTCTTGACAACACAGCAAAAAAGAGGTATCACTTCATACAGCAGTCTCTGGATTCTGATTTGGAAGCTCCTGAACTTTCCAGGGATGAGGCCCAGAATCACTGACAAAAACCGATGGATCTCTGAGAAATCTGATGGTTCCCTCTGCCACTGGGTTAGGGTGACACGAAAACTGGGAGCTCCTGATTCTGACTCCTGCCCCATCTTAGGACTTACAGCCACACCTGGAGTGTCATGTTCAGTGTTGGGCTCCTCAGTACAAGCTAGACAGGAGAATCCCATGAAGGGTCTCTCACAGACTGGATGGACTGGAGCATCTCTTCTGGGATGAAACACTGAGAAAGCTGGGACTGTTCATGCTGGACAAGAGAAGGCTCAGGGGGATCTCATCTGCAGCGAGGGAGCAAAGAGGGCAGAGCCAGGTTGTTCCCAGCGGTGTCCAGTGACAGGAGCAGAGGTGAAGGGCACAGACTGTGAGGGTGACCAAGCACTGGCACCGGTTGCTGAGGGATGTGGTGGAGTCTTCCCTCCTTGGAGGCATCCAAAATCCATCTAGATATGGTCCTGGGCAATCAGCTCTAGGTGGCCGTACTTGAGCAGGGGGAGTTGGATGAGGAGACCTCCGAAGATCCCTCCCAAACTCAGCCATTTTATAGTACAATGAAAATAAATGGCATTGTATTTTCTGTTTAGTTTTCATAACTTTTAATTATTTTATAATCCATTATGCTACATCATGTGTGGATAGTATTGTTACAGCTTTTCCTTATGTTGATAACACATTTTTCTTGTGTATTTCTTGGAGCAGAGAGTAGTGCATGATACTGCATACTACAAAATATTGTCTGATATAGAATGCTCTACCCTCATCTTGGATAAAGTTCAAGACTTTATTCTTTATAAAAACTTTACAGTTCTAAATGGGACCATTACCAGCAGTTAATTTAGGGAAAAAAAAGAAAAGGTAAGTCAGTAGTCACGTCATTCAGCTCTTGAGCATTTCCTTCTGAGGTGTAAACAGGGCTTGTGCTAGGTGGATGGGACTGGTTAAACCAGACAATATGAAAAGATTCAGCTAGATGTGAGGGGAAATTGATATGGCTATAAATCTCAGGAAAGGAGCACTTTTGCAGGAATTCATGGAGGGAATGCTAGGACATTTCAGTACAGGGGAAAACGGTTTGCAGAACAGTGTATGTCTCTTCTAAGTTCAGAGAGGATGACTCTGGAGTGACTGATGGGCTAATATTGACTGATTGAAACTGGCTACATTTCATAATTACTGTAAACAGCAACATTTCTGATGCAATATGGCCAGTCTGGCAGTTTTCCATCCCTCGGGGAAAAAAAAAAAATCTTCTGAATGAAGAAGGAATACTTTGTTCTATTATGTAATGTTCTCACATTGATTTTCTTTCCCTTTAAGATGCTGTGTTCTGGCCATCTGGCTGCCTTGCACTTCCTTTGGATCTGTTACTGAAGCAAGCAAGATAGACTGTTGAAGAGACTAATATTATTTAGCATATTATTGATCTCAAAGACATTCATGCTCAAGTTTTTCACTCTTTTGATAAGCTTTATTGAAGAGAAAAAAAGGACGGAAGTTATTGCCTGTGAATTTATTAGTGTTTGTTTACTGTGAGTGGAACTTCCAAAATTTCACAGATGAGAGCCTATGTCTCTGAGTATCTTTTCAAAAAATGATTGCCAAAACTATGCTAAAGAATATTTAAGCACCTCTTCTGTTTTCTCAGTGTCTAGTTATCTAAAGATAGAAATATGCATTATTTCCTACTTTGAGAAGGATCTATATACAGCATGTTCCTAAATCTATAATTGCGTGTCTATTAATGAAACATGTTGGAATGATTCATGTAAGAGATGAAAAGCTGTTGTCACAATCTATTTGGAAAATGCTGATTGTTCAGAAAGAAATAGGATGTGGTCTATATGTCACACCTGCTTCAAATTATTTAGAACCTGGAGGCAAAGTTATCTTGAATGCATATGGATTATTTTCTAATAGGTAAAGCACATAGCAGCATCTTTTATATACCACGTAAGCACCATATATCACTAAATGTCACAAAAGTGCTGGCTGAGCAGCTCTTGGCAAATGGTATATAACTTGTAGGGTGGAAAAAACACAGGAAATACCGGTCTGAATGACGTGAAATTCATGGGGCTTTTCTAACAGTACTACAATATGTTTGAAAATCCTAAAGAATCGATTCTTGAACTTGATTCAAGATGAGGGGAGACCACTCTATATCAGACATTTTTTAATGTGACAAGTTTATTTATGATGAAGTATGAGTTTGGAACTGGATGATTGCTTATTATATCTGATTACCCATGCATGAAAACAGAACTCAGTCTCACAAGGTACACTTGAGAGCTCACAAATGGATTTTTAAATCTTAGTAGTCACCACACTAGGTCACTTAAGCCCAAAACTGTAACCTTCCAAGTGCCAGGTCACTTGCTGTCTATCACAAGCAAAATTTAGGGTCAATAATGGCATCAGCTGCTGACACCAGCAGGCACTGGGTACCTAACATTGATTTCTGTACATTCTCCTCGTAAAGCTCGGCTTTCTCAATGCTGACCCGCTGACTTCCCACGAGCTGCCGCGGCTCTCTCTGGATCCACGTCTCAAGCCTTGCAGGGGTTCTGCTTGATCCAGATACAACCTAAAGAGAGGTAAACCTTAAGCACAGCAAAAAAGAGCAGCAAGAGCTGCTAAAATTGCCTTAAGGTTGTCGTATAGTTTGATGGTGAAATACAGCTTGCTAGGGAGAGGCAGACCTGGGTCTCCCTCAGGGACAAGAGACACCTAAAGCTGTAAAAGAGCAGGGAGTTTCCAGGAGGCTTTCAGAGAGAACATTCCTAATAAAGGAAGAGTAGGATATATCTCCAGGTTTCATGCCCAGTTCTTAATCACTTATATCCATGATTAAATGTTTATGAAAGTAATTAATTAAAAGTGTATTAGTGAATTGCAATTACATTAATCATATTGCAATTTGACTTTAAGAGTAACTTGAATTAGTCTTTCTTATATGACTGCTAACCTGAAAGTTATTAAAGCTTAGAATGACTACCCAGTGGGAATTGACTATTGTATGTCTTTAAATAGAGAAAATGTCTTACATAAATGATGCTTGGACTCCATAGTTTATGCTGTCCATCTTTCTGAAAAGTTACCCACACAGGCATCTTGCTCACCCAGAGCCTGTAAATTATTCTCCAAACAGCTTTTTAGACTGTTTTAACAGTTAATAGAAACTGTGATACTTGAAAACTTAAAGAATCTTCTTATTTAATCACATTCAAATGACAAAACCTTTCTTATTAATTGTTATAGCAGAATGAGAGCAGGCTGGAGACACTGGTATTTCAATCTGTTTAGTCAAAGAGTTAGAATTGGGAAAATAAATGGTGAATGTGATTTAAAAAAAAAAAAACATTTGTTCCATTCAAGCAACTGTAACCTCTAGGTCAAGATTTGACATTCATTAACCAGCTGAAATTGCTAAGTATGTCTTAGATCAGCAGCCCAATATTAGCTTTTTGTTAGTCATTATAGGTCTGTCATCAACATGTAGCAATTACAAAAGAAAATGGTTGGACTTTTAAAAGCAATTTAAAATAGACATGCCTTGCACACACAAGAGTTTTTGCACAGCTGTTAAATTACTTGGATCCCCTCTTTACCAAGTTTGGGTCAGAGAGAGGAGCTGGCTACAAAAGGATTGCTATGTCCTTTGGACCTGCTGGCAAGACTGTCATCACCTGTTCTCCCTAAATATCAGTTACTAAAAACCAAGAGTGGCCTAAATTCAGGTCAATTAACATACTGTATTGAAATGAAAGAACAGGGGAGATACCCACAGGTTTAAGGACAGAACAGCCAGCGAGTCTGTTTGGAATCTTACGTCTTTACAAAAGAGATTGCAAGCAGTTGCATGTTCCTTCTCTTTCTAAAAGGATTTTAATCCAGGTCTATCTGTATTTCTAGTTATAAACAGCAACAATGGACAGGAGCAATTTTCATTTAAGCCCTTTCAAGATCTCAGTACAACTTTTTGGTCAGTAGGTATCAAATACAACTGTGATATCAAGCTGGTCATAGCTGAGAAATGTTCTTTCTAATTCCATGAAAGTTTCCATGGATTATTCTAAAGAAATCTGAAAGCAAATTTCCCAGGGCCTAGGAAACTTGAAGTCTCTAGCTTCTTCCAGGCTTGCTCTAGCATAGACCTGTGTAGAGGAAACCTTCCCTAAAATGTGAAGTTATTAACTGTTATAAATCATAGTGCCTAGGTGTTCTACTTTCCTCAAGATCTTTGACAGATGAGCTCTGGCAAACCTTATTGCAGTGCTTCAAAATATCATTTTCCCAGCTGTCTTACTGATCTTGTCCTGAAGATTATGCCCAGTAGCCGAGCTGGAAAATAGAAAAAAGTTTTTGAGCTTCAGTCGCTCTTTAAAAAAAACCTTTAATGCAAAATGTGGGTGGTAAAGCTGAGCTGTATTACACTCCTGATCTGTGTACAGCTGAGTGTGCAGCATTACTTGGCCATATAGAAATGACTTCTAACAGAGTTTTGGTGACAAGCAGCTGCAATTTAGTAAAAACATAGGTCGCCACAGCTGTTTGATCAGGTGTTTCAGAGCTCCTGGTCTGTTTCCTATCTCAGGAATCCTCAGTTTATCACACAGGAGAGAAACATCTTCATAATGCATTTCCTACAATCAACAGGACTCTTCAATGTTGAAATTAAAGACAACTGATACCCTGGTTGATCATTTCAACTGAGGTATGAATAAGTTTAGTGCCTGAGCTGCTTTTTCATCTGAAGTAGAGATGAAATGCAGCATAGATACAACAGGAAAATTTACTTTTCAGTAGTTTTTATTCTAGGAAAATACACTTAGCACAAAAATATCAGTTTTGTATTTTTTGAAATATACACCAAGTTATTAGAAGAGTCTTTAATTCCTATTCTAATCCAAGGCGTTCACTCCCTTCAATTTATTAAAGAAATGTCAGAGCAGGTATGCACTCTGTACCTACAGAGGCTCCTTCTGCTCTGATGATGAGCTAATGAAGATGCTGAGCTCTTTGCGTGAGAGACTTATGAACCAAACTTATGCAATAGCAAGACACAAAACTGAGAACATAGGCAGAACAAGCAGCATGGATTTGCCTCTTTATGCTAAATTTATTCATTTCTTGGACCCAAGACAGAAGGATCAGGCAATTCCTAAAAAGGACTGAGAAAAGTTATCTGGAAGGGATTAAGAAGTATTTTCTGGCTGCCTCTTCATTTTGTTTCAGAAAAGAAAAAAAGACAAAAGACACTGGCTACCTGAGATTGCTTAAATTTACTGTTCACTATTTATTTGAAGAATGAAATGGAGGGAAGGACCCAGATGCATTTTGGGGCTTTGATGAATTCCTTTTAGAATCATTTACATAGAAATTTAGACTTCTCAGAGAACATGTTCTTCTCTCAAATTAGACATTGAGCATGTCATGCATAATTATTTAACATGGTCTTCCTAGGCACCATGTATCCCCAGAAAGGTTACACTGGCAGCACTCTAGGACTTTAAGGAAAAAAATTTAGAAATCCTCCATAACATGGAGTTTTGTTCAGTATCTGTCACTTCCTGTGGCCACTGATTCCTTGCAGACCATGGAAACTCTAAAAAGGATATAATTCTTGAATGAAATGGTCATTGAATTCATCACTTTCATCACTGCTCTGCAGAGTGGCTTTTGATTCTAGTCAATCTTTTCAATCTGCTAGCTAATCTGATCCTTTGTAAACTTGAGTAGTCTGGAGATGTGCATTACTCATAAATACGTCATTAGTTTGTGATGTGTTGATTTCCGAATGTGGTTATTCTACCTGTGAAATGAGCTTCTGGCCTCCAGTACTGCTTGGTCAGATTATCAGCCATACCCTTTTGTCTCTGGCCTTCGAGAAGTCCGGCTCTTCAGTCTCAATCAGCACAGGCAAACAAGCTTCCGTCCAAGTCATGCAAAGCTTCTACCTGGTACAAAATCCCTCCTGCTGCTTCTTTCTTTATCCCAGTCACAGCTGAGTCAGCCTGAGTTTGGAAGGAAAGTTCTCACCACCTCCCTGGAGAAAAGAGTTACAGTACAGGATAACTAATCTCTTGGTAAATAACTTTCTCGTTCCTCTCTGATACAACAGAGGAGAAACATTTTGGTACATGCAGAAGAGTTTAATGAGTCTGTCAAAATAGAGCCAGTACTGTTCTTCAGTGAGTGTTCACTTTCAAAAATACGTCCACAGACTATATGTCTGTACTCTCCACTAACTCTCTGCTACCATCACAGATAAGAGCCCAAGCTAGTGGACCTTCAGTCTGACTGAGCAGACCTCTGCTGTGACTTTTATATCTACACAGAAAATGAAAACATTGATTTATCAGGAAACACAAAAAAAGACAGCAGAACTCCACAAAAATTACTTAAGTCTTCCATATATTACATCTTCTTTGAAAATTTGGTGCACGAGAAGCTGGCACAGGAATAAATTCATGTGCAAATGAACAGAGGGCAATTTTTTTTCCTTCAAAAGTATTCTGGGAATTAATCAGCACTGTAGAAAAGCAAGTGCAAGTTAAAATCCTGCTTTATTACTCAGTGGTAGATTAAAAATGTGTGTCTTACTCTAAGATGTCTGTTTTCATGCTGCTCATTCCTTTGTCTCCCCACTGTGTGAAGCCATCTGTTGTGTTAACAGAACTACCTGGGAAAGGAGGACACCGTGTACAGACACTAATCTGAATGCTGAAACATCTATTTTGCCAAGTTTTTTTTGTCAGATTAGTCCCTAGCTTTTTTCCACAGGATGTCCCTACAAGCAGTTGCGCTGGCCATAGCAAGGAGGGGATGTAGGAGGGTATTGTGATGCAGGAGCAGGGCTGAGTCAGTGTGCCGGCTCTGGCTGGGGTAGAGTTAAGAAATGACAAACAGCTAAGACAAAGGTAGAATCATACCAGTGCTGAGCGCAGGTCTTTATTTTCAGGAAGAAGGCATTTCAGTGTAATCTGTGAAGCCTGCGGAATTTTAGGCATACCTCTGGCTCTGATGGTGAAATTGAGTTTATAGGATGTACTGGCTTTTTTTCTTTCCTCATCTCAGACATCATTCAGGATAATAAAGTGATTAATTTTTCAAGACACCAGCAGTCTTCTCGCACAATACCTTCAATTTAAAAGCTTTGATCATAGATCTGCTGTGATATGATACATCAGTGCTGGCAAAAATATAAAAATGATGCCATCTGTTGTTGGATTGGATACAGACATCAATTCCTTCAGCTGGGCAGCCAATCTGAATTGTTCACAGCAGAAGCAAGCAGGGCTTCCTGAACATTCAAAATCTGGATTGGCAATCATTGCGATCCAACAGTTACTCAAGTACAATTCAGTAACTTAAAAAATCTCATAATCACAAGTTAGAAAAATAACTTTCACCCTTTTTTAAATTCCAATCACAAAATTAAATGTTTGTTTCCATCTGGCAGCTGAAAATCAGCCTGAAGTCTTTATGACCAGTGAGAATAGTACGTGGTGATAATATATGTAAACAAACTAGTTTACATTATCCTATTCTTGTATGTCAAATTATAATTTATGTTTCCATCACTCTTTCCTGAAAATTCTTTAAAGAAGCCCATTCCTGTAGCAATAAAGGTGAAAGCATATATATCATGACATAAGATCAATTTTCAAAGAATTAATAAATATTCTGTGAGCCCAAAAATACCGTGTTCAAACTCAATGACAATCCCCCATGTCTTTTGTACCATGGCAGTCCAAAATTAATGAGAGATAATGATGCATTGCATGTAAAAATATTATTATTATAATCATTGTGATATTGACCATGATGTTTATTTTGCATTACATTCAAATAATTTCAACTCTTTTGATGTAAGAAACTAGACAACAGCCTGGAGTACTGCCAGCTCTTCTAATTAGGGCAAGGAGTGTTGATGCCCTTTTTGCAACTCATTTTATTCAAAAGTAGCCTGGGATTTTTTTCTTTCCTGCATTAACTCCTATTTTCCTGAACACTGGGACAACTGACTAAGAATTTTTATCCCATGTTCATTACCTCATGTTATGTCAGTTGTGCCTCTATGAAAAGCTTATTCTCTTAACTATTTTTTTAGGGTTACATCCTGGTTTTCGTATAAGTTTTCAGCTTTACCTGAGGCTTTTAAGTTTCATACCATAAATATTAGGTGCATTTGGCTTCTTGCTCCCAGTCCCTCCTAAAAGCATTGGCATTTGTCCCCTCACCTGGGGGATGCAAACCCCAAAACTGAAAAACCTGTGGCACTGATGCTGCAGCCAGTGTCGGGCACCCCAGTGCAGCCCAGCCTCAGGGTGTCCCTGAAGGCAGATTCTCACTTTTATTGGTTTAGTTATTAGAAAGTAGGCTAGAGAGTGCTGTTCACTAGGAAGAGAAGTGTACTTCACACAGTGGCTGCTGAACTGGGAATTACATGAGACCCTTGATTAATGTAAGGAATAAGATGATTTTGCATTGTATGATCACCACACCCTGAGGATCATACTTGATTGAATTTTTCACTTTTAGCAGCACAGACAAAATTACCAAAAGAGGTATAATAGTGGAATAGAGAAAATGTGCTACAAAAAAAACCCTTAAATTAACCTATGAAAATAACTTTGAACTGACTCTTGAATATTTTTTCTTCCATTTGTCTCTCAGTTAAATGAGACTGAGTATAAGCAGCTGTTCCATACAATGGAAAGAATTTATATCAGTTACTGGCATATTTGGGGCAAAAACATTGCTAAATTAATCATTGCATTAAAAAATTTTAAAGGAGAAACAAATCTCCTTTTCTGTTGGGCGTGATGTCTTGCAAAGGGGAAGACATAAATTCACGTGCCTATTCAGAATCTGGCAATGGGTGTTTGATCTCTTTATAGCCTCCAACCAGGATCAGAATCTTCCAGTTCCATGGAATATGCTGGGATGGGTTTCCCACTGCTGAGGCTTTCTGGCTGTACATTAAACACCTGCCCTTGGGAGCTCTTACGACCTGAAAACTTCTATTTCAGTTGGCATTTTATTTTTATAGTATTTTAAAAACAATCTTAAAACAGCTTTAGCAGAAAAGGCTGTTAAAAGGCTGTAAAATAATCACAACAGAGTAACTAATTGACTCTGCCCAGTTTGTGACTGGTGAACCACATCTGGCCCACAGGCTGCTCATATCTAGCCTCATATCAAGGGCGCCTAAGTGCCTCAGAAACTTGAGAAAATGCTGCAGTTGGGGCTGCTACAGCAGAAGTGATGCTGCTCAGGTGTCCTTCTATCCTTCAGAATAATAGTAGGACAAATAGCAGCTGCACAAGGAGAAAGAGCAGGGCTCCGGCTTTAAGTGCATCCCCTTGGGGTTTGCATTCAGGCTGAATACTCATAGTGGCTGCATTTTCACATCCCAAGTATCTACCTTGGAATAAAGAAGTTTGGGATTCACTATTTTTCCCCAAATAATTTGATTTTAAGTACATTCAGGCATCCCTGAAAACCCTAATCCTAGATTTCTATTTATAGTCTTAAAATAAATATTCTAGTCAGTGGCTGTCATTTGTTTTTAAATTCTATCTGATGCATTTAATGAATTAATGTACAGAAAAGGAAGGACTGCCTCCATATCTGGAGCTGAAAAGACAGTCTCGCCTTATTCAGGATGTAATGCTAAAATACAAGGAGAACGGTCTGATCTCAATCAAATGACATTTTAATTATTTAGTCTGTTTAATCTATTATTGAAAAACTCTCATAGTGCAGCTCTAGAAAAGCTTCTTATACTGAACTGATTTTTTTTTTCTAGCATTGTATCAGAGGTTTCCAATATTCTTAATTAATCATGGCTAGATTATCTGCACTATAATATTAACAATATATGAAACTTCAATATTTCATTTCATCTTAGTAAGAATGGCCTACTAGAGCCAGTGAGTCATTCAAAATGGATTAAAGTACAAAACCCAAATAATTAAACACTGATTTATTTTTAAAAGCTGATCTGATTTTTCTCAGATTACTTCAGTACCGTCTACAATTAGAATATCAGTATATAAAACTTAATTTAAAGCTTAATCCTCCCAAACACACTTCTTATAAAAAAAAATAGGTATTTACTGATTGTGATTACTTATATTCTTTGAGGATTTGGAGGCCTGTAACTCTGACAAGGTTATTGAAAAGGAAGGTGATCATTTAAATTCTGGCAAGCATATATTCAGTCAAGGTCACTTATCAATCAAATGAATGTCATTTCATAAACACCCCTGAACAACCGTGTTCTATTATCTAAATGGGAAGGAGAGGTGTTAATGGGTGTCTAAGGGATGAAATCAATTTAGCTTGGAGGCACTCAGCTGTTAGAACAGTTGTGAACATGTCTGGCTGCTAATATATGCTGATTAGCATTAATATCACATGATGACTGAAATGCGACTGGCATGACATTTCTAAACCAAAGAATGGTGATTACAACTCTCTTTTCTTTATTCTCTTATTTGAGTAATCGCTTCTGTCTGTGTGGACCATCAGGTTTGCAACAGGCACAGCACTGAGTTTGATTTGTGCCCACAGGCACCTTCTCATCGCGGAGATCCTGTTGGAAGAGGAAAATAAAGAGCATTTTGACCTGTTATTTACTGGCAGCAAAGGATCCTGCATGGCTCACTGAGAAAGTGAGAAGGACCTGCACTAAGAAATTAGAAACACAAGTTAATCATAGTATGCTTGATGCTTATGCTGACAACACATGCTTAATGTGTTCATGCTGATGAATGGAAGCGGAGATTTCAAGTACTGAATAATGGAATATACTGAATAAACTTGTTTTCTCTTTGTGGTTTTTTTCCCCCTAACATGATGTCAATACAACAGAAAAGTTTAGTGCCAGAGGGGAGACAACATTGATTAAAGTTACCAAAAAACCTCATGAAAAAAAACCCATGAAGGTTTTGTTGTCTTTGCGAATGGGTAACTTGCTTGCCTTTGAGTAAAAGAATGCAGAGGAATCAGGAAAAATAAGGGATGGCCAGACTCTTTGTGCCTTCCTGGTATAACACAAATACTCCAGTGATGGCAGCTTTTCAACTTGGGCTGCCTGTCTCAGAAAAAGGATCTCTTCCATAAAACCTATTCAGAGAAGAGATGATTAAACCCATTCCCAGAAAACTCCCGGCTTTGGTTTAAGACTACTCAGTGATTTCTGAGGGACTAGGCAACAAAAAAATCAGAACTTGAGGGGAAGAGGAGAAGGAAGGAAATATTAAGGAGTTATCAAAACATGCAAAGCTCTTTATTATAACCAAAAAAAGAGTTACAGGTAAAATTGGAAGCAGAAGACAGGATTTCAAGATCCTACAAAAAAAATAGGATCCTGAGAGAAGATAGGTTTTCAGATGTCTTTATCCCAGCCTGATAATGGAAGTGTTTTCATTCTGGGTTGTAGAGTAACAAACTGTTGAAGAAGATTACATAAAATTCCATTTTTTTACATACATTACTTTTACGTGAAAATAACAAAGTATACCTAATTTTTGTCCAAGAGGAAACAACTCCCAAAATCTAAATCTTCATAAAATTGGTTTTGAGCTTTATATTAAACTAAACTGTATCACAGAGCTTAATTTGAAATTGACTAATTATTATTACTAGACTTAAGAAAAAAAAAAGTCAAATTGAAACAATTCAAAATTGCAGTATTTGTTATATTGTCTTGGATATTGTGTCAGCCAAGATCAAGCTGGAAAACTCGTTGTGATGCCTCAAAAATCTAATTGTTAAGCATCAGTTCCAGCTGTGTTCCCCGCACCACAGAGGAATGAGAGAAGGTAGTATTTCTGTGATGCTGGAACAAAACCAGGTAACATTTAGGGCAATATGATCCATCACGTCACCTTGGGTGAAACAGACCTTTTCTCTTGTCTGCTTGTCATACCAGGGAGAATAGAAAATTTGGGGAGAAAAAATGACGCGGGCATAAACAAAAAGAAAAGGCACTTTCAGCACATCTGTGTTAGAAAACAAGATCTCTCTTACTTTCTAGAATCAGTCCTTAAACTGTAGAGAGCACAGGAATAACTGCAGTTGGGTTCTCATGGAGGTAATTTTCCTTTCTATATTTTTAACATTTTTTTTTCTCAGATTAAGGTAGTTTGCACGTGCATTAGTCCCACTTCAAAGAAAATTAAAGTCTTTGCATCTTAGAGGTTTTTTAATCAATCCAGCAATTTTGTGTATGTATTCAGAAGGATACACTGATTGACTTGTTCCTGATATAAAACCATAAGCTAACCTAGACTACAACACGTGAATTTCATTTGTAAATAATTATAGCTACTCTTTATTTTTGCTTAATGTAATCCAGATGACATAAATATTTCAAATTCATTTAAACACTAAACTAAAGTTAAGATATCGATTTAGGGCAATAGGGTAGGTAATTCCATTCTAGTTCGTATTCCAAAAAAGTAATTATTCCTTTACTGTCATATTTTTTACAGTAAAACTGTAGGTGGAGTTGTAAAATTAATAGAAAACAGAATACAAAAGGAGATTTTTTTTAAAAGGACCAAAAAACAAAGAAAATGAAAGCAAATTTTAAAAAAAAAGCAGTCAATGCAGAAAAATCAACCTTATACTCTTGTGCCCATATCGCAAATATTAGTAACCTAATTAATGTATTATAAGATTTTAAAATTAACATTTTCAAAGACAATGAAGTAAATTGTAAAAAAAGGATAGAAATAAAACTTACTTGGTTTTAAATGGATCTACTTTCAAAATACAATTTCAGAACCTACAGAAGATCAATGTTATACTATTAATGATGTCCAAAACAATTTTAAAATATGGATTGTGCTCTAGTACTTCTTTTGAGACAACATGAAGACTTTGAAAGTCATTTGTGACAATTAAAACAGATAATAGTGTTCATGACAGTATTCCTGAGTTACAAAAAAACCCAAAAATTCAAGTTGCTGATTTTATAAAAATTGAAAGAAACAAACTATTCAATGAGGTTACAGGCCTAGGGGGTTCTCTTCCTTCTTATTTTGAAAACATCCTTTTGTTAATTTTTTTTTTGTTTTCTATATTTCTATTTCAAAGTTATAATTGCAAATTAATAAAGTAATTTAATCTAGTCAGAAATGTTACATTTTTCTATGTATTTAAAATTATGCAGCTCTTTAAAAATCCTTTAAAAAAGAAAGCTTTTTGAAAGGATAGACTGATTTTGTGTTTTTGAAGCAAACAGAAATGATAAATCCTTCAGCCAGAGTAAGCACATGCTCTTTAGGAAGGACTTGCAATGATGTATTCTTAAAAAATGTAATTACTTAGCTTTGTTGTAGTATTTAAAACAATATATATTGTTAAGAATACAAAATAATGGAGATGCGTTGGAGAACAGAGATGGATGAGTGAGAATCATTTGGACAAGTGGGTACATTTTAGCCAGACTGAGAGAAATAAAACTTTCATTGCTCTTTTGAAAACCCTCTGTATCTTCTCCAAGGAGATCAGCACGAACATAGAGCAGTTCCTGTTCCTCTTGAGAAAACCTGAGGGATGCAGCACCACACCCGTGAGCACTTGTTGAGTGAAAAAACAGCCCTGGGAAGAAGTGTCTTCCTCCTGGGGCAACTGTATGTCATGTTGCACCAAAGTTTTGCGTTTAAAACTTCCAGTAGCTGTTCTGTGAAAGAGATTCAGGATGGAGAGTGCTTAACCTGCCCTGTGGCATTCATGGTCTTGTGCAACTATTTTATCTCCAAACTTGGTTCTCTACAATTAAACAAGATTGGGCGCTGCATATACTTTGGTAGGAGGCTTTAAAAGAAAGGTTTGCTCAAAAGAAAAGCTATCTAACTGGGCTTACAAAAATAACTAATTTTTAGTACTACTGTGTAGCACTGCCTCTGCCCCAGGATGTTGACTGGAGCCTCACTATCTTAAATTTTGCAGTATCTATTGGGATGTTGATGCAATAAAACACGAGCAAATTAAACCTTAAAGGGGCCAAATCGGTTTTAATTTCAGTGACTACTTCTTTTGTTTTCTTGACAGAATGATATTGCACAGAATTGTTCCACAAGGGTCCTACATACATTACCCCAAACATCAAAAATATCAGTTATGTGCAGCTTGTCATTGAAAGAGATGAAGTGTCCACAAACATGAACAGAAAAAAGAAACAGAAAATACAGAAAAGAAAGTAGTGGCATGCTAGCTGGATTTACTAACATTCAGCATAACACTTAAGATGCTGGGATGTATCAAGAAAAACATCCTTTTCTATCCCTATCACCTCAAAAAACAGCTGTCATAGGGTCAAGAGACAATTTAGGACGGTACTGTATAAAAGCAGCAATATATAAATGTGCTTTTCACCTGTGCCTCATCACTTCTTATTAGTGCCAAGCAAGGTTATATTTCATAGATAAGTTACTGATACCCTTCTTCATGTATTTTTTTCAGCTTCTTATGATGAAAGGATAGCCTTCAGTGTCTTACCAGAAATTACCAGAGCAAAATAGTTTCTTAAATTGATCCTTGTTCTTTCCTTCATGTTTGTCCAAGCATAAATGCAGTTAAAAGTTGATAATGACCAAGCTGAACCACAACACTGCACAACTTTCTAAGATCTGCTGGATACAGACATCTAGATGTTACAATTTTTACTGTGACTGAAAACCATCACATAAAAGCGATGAGCATTGTCTCCATTCTGGCTCTAAGCAGAATATCACTATCAAAAGTTTGTCCAATTAGTTTATGCTGAGGAACCGAATTGCACTACATTTTCTAAATGTGTGGGAGAAAAGACAATTTAAACCTGCCAAAGGTCTTAAGCTGGTGTCTCCTAAGGCTTCCAAGTCTGCAAGTAGATAAAAACTGGCCTGTTGCGCTGGGCCCTAAAGCAACACTGCAATGCTGGAACTGTGTCTAATTAACCTCCTGCTAAACCTGAAATGTCAGGAAGGAATAGCACTAGACTTCAAATACTTTTTAACTTACTTGCTGTGGGTAGTACTAGTTTTTGTAGAATTCGAGCCAATTGCTCCAAAAATTGACTAGACAGTAATGAACAGCTACATTTGGAAATGGTTAGTATTAGAGAGTACAATTTAAAAATTATATAATACATCTAAAACCCAAGATTTTGCCAGGAGGGAATTTTAATTTTGTCTATATTGTCAACCTAATGTGTTGGGCAGAAACTAATACATGGACTTGCTTTTTTGCTCTTCAATATTAAAAGTGAGATTTATTTGTAAGTACTTGCTTTTTCCTATAGTAAAGCTTTCTTCTCCTGTAAATGCTTGGAAAAATTTTAATTCACATGAATGCAATAAAGAGAAGAGATCAGGTGTGGTAATTTTAATCTGAACATTTTATTTATGTGATATAATTTTTGATCCTCAAAGTTAGATCTGGATATTATGCAAAAATATTAATTAACATTTTTCTAGGCAGCTTTGTAAAACCAGATGAGAGGCAAAAGTAAAGGTTAGAAATTAAAATGCCCTCTATGAATATCTGCCTGGGTAGGCATATATTAGTTGTCATATATTGATCTTGCATGTGTGCATCAGAAAATAGAGAATATTAATTTCAATATTTTAATTACTTGTGGTCAAATTTACATTCCCATATGCAAGAAAATTGATTTTCTCATTAAAATCAGATTTTTTTTACTCAAGTCCAGGAGCTCAATGAACAGGGATATATATATATATATATATATATGGTGCCCACGTTTGTCATTTATTATTGATGAATTATCTTGCTCATGATCAAAAAAATTTGTTTTGGGAGGCTCGAGTTTAAAGCAAGCTCACTCTCTCAGGAAAGGTTTCACTCTAAGGACTAAGAAGGTTGGTTGCTTCCCCCACCGCCCCCTGACTAATCTCAAAAACCCCAAATCCTACCTGTATTTTACCAGCATTTTCCTTCATCTTGAAGGACTCTAACATTCACAGTATCTTCTCTAACATCCCAAAACTAACTTCCGCAGAAATGAATGGTTCAGTGGTTGAGGTAATGCATGAGGAGGAACTGTCTGCATCTAAGTAACATACGGAATTGTGCACGACTTTTTGGGAAATGTGTGTAACTCTTTGGAGTCTTCCAGAACACAGAGAGAACACATCTCTAGCTTCAAGCCTCGATGTAATGGATGAGGGTACGGATTTATTTTGAGACAAATCTCTACTGCCTATGAAACATAAGACTATGGGCTTTGCTTCTGAACTATTTTACTGTACCTATTGCCAGTGACTGAGGGTCAGTGTTGGCTCTGAATGGTGCCAGTTTCATGTGGCTTTGCAATAAAAGAACAGGAAAATACTGTTTCTGAGGTATCTGCCTAATTCTGGTTCCCGGAGGCTTCAGTAGTTTTGGACTAGACTGGCAGTGCTTTCAGAGTCCTGTGTGCATGTTTATCACATTCTCCAGCGTTATTACAGTGACATTGATGTGAGTCTGATTGTTATCAAACTTCAGTTTGGCTGCAATATTCAACTATCATGCTTAAGAATAAAAGTGGTAGGAATGAGTTATTACAAATTCACTACCTCCTCAAAGCAGAGCACTGCTGTTTAACATGTGTTCAAGACCTTTCTAAAGATAGGAACTCCTTGCCAAACTTCTACAGAATTTGGTTAATTTCACAGGTTTATTTGCAGATAGTCTTCTCTTGCCTCCTTGTCCCTAAAAAAAATGAAAAAAACACAAAAATCACCAAAAAAACAAAAAAAAAATTTTGAAAAAGTTTCAGAAATCTGAATTAGTTTTCAGTCCTAAACCTTGACATTCACTGAGTTTTCCACTCAGGAAATCCTGCAGTATAATTGCACTGAGCATGAGTGAACAAAAGGGTGAGTAAGCCAGTCAGGGCATACAAGTTTATTCTGCAATGAAATAAGCAGGAGCTGATGGTGCCTGAGGACTTCTGGAGTCATGAGGGGAATACCCTGTGATTTCAGATGCCAAGTGACAGCTGGCAACTGTGGCAGATCCTGATAATATTCCCTGTTATCTTCAATACCATGCCTTTGAATTAATCACTCAAGACAATTGCAAAGGTTGCAGTAAGTGACCCTTGACAGGTCTTACAGGGTACCAAAACATTGGGAAAATAGAGCTTGGTGGGATGAGTACTGAAGAAGGAGGCACACGGTGCCAGTGTTTGCTCAGAGGCTTTTTTTGGCTCTTTCCAGTTAACTTTCCAGAAACCTTTGTGGTGATTTTTGCAAAACAAATGGTAGGGGGTTGTAGATTAGCTGAGGGCACAAATTAATGTGGAAATATGCCTGCTGTGTTTGGTCTGGGATTTTGAAACAACTGCATCTTAGCTTCAATGGCAAAGAGATCCTGACCAAAAATTGCTTAGTTCTGGAAGTCAATATACTGTCTGCAGGCCTTTCTACTGACAAGCTACACTGCGCCAGCTCATCTTTAATCCATTGCTTCCATTGTCATGGGTTACCCTCCGTCACCTAAAATACTCTTCACTTCATAGATGAGATTAATGGAATGAGCCCCCAGTCTTTCTTTGTATCATTGAAGTACACCCCTAGAAGTCTGGCAACTGTTGGTGATACAAATCATGTTGATTACAAGAAGCTGAACAGATTTTTGCTCGAAATTTCATCTCTTCTTTTTTATCTCTGATGTTTCTTCTTATCCTATATACACTAACAAGCTTTAAAGAAATTAACAACATATGAGAATAGTACTAGCTCCATTGTGATTATTTTAAAAAAATTTGTAAATATCTCAAGATATATCTGAGTAGGAACTATCACTCACAAATCACTTTCAATACTCAAAAAATCATGGATACCTGCCTTTTTTTTCCTCTCTCAGAGAATTATTTCCTGAGAGAATGAGTTAAACAGAAACAACTTTTAAAAAATAGCAGTGAGATTTTAAGAATGCAGCTCTTTTACAGTTTACATTTTTTCAGCATGTGGATATCTCTTGTGCCTCCCGTAAGACCATGCAAATGAATAGCGGAAAGAAAGATCTACAATGCTTTTTATGGGACATAGTGCTCTGAATAACTGAGTCAGTATTACAGTTCCTAGTGAGATAAATGGGTCTTGTATTTAAAATGTCTTACTTACCACCTGTTTGACAACAACTTTCTTAAATTTGGCAGATTTGTGGAGCTCCCTTTTGCTTTGCTGTGTGTTTATTCTCTGTCTGTGAAATCTGAACTCAAGCCTTATAGCTACAGGAGGCATTTGACTCTGTCCTCTAAAAATTTTTGCATTAAAAGTAACTTTGAAACAACCTTCAAGCCCTGGGTCATAACCAGAATGAGCGAGAAAGAGAACTGATGGTTAGGTCTGACCTAAGAACAGGGAAATGACCTTCCTTCTGTTCCAGATAAGCAGTGTGCAGTCATGCCTTGCTGCCTTCAGCTGCTTCCCGCTGAGGGTAGATTTAAAAGTAACTTGAGTGCAAAGATGGTTTCTCTGAACAGCAGACTGACAAAAGAGGTTGCTAAAAATAGGAAGAAAAAGTGAAAACCAAGAAAACAAAACCAGAACATCTGGTTTAACTTCTGGGAGCATTTATTAAACACATAAACTGAATAAGAAAGGAGTCCTCCATCGTGCTGAAGGTGTGCTGAGAGGGACAGGAACCCCTGGAGGCTACAGAAAACGCTGCCACTGGTCTCCCGGTGAAACAAGAGTACAAACACATCTGCTTCACTGCTTAAGCAGAGCTTCTGTGTGCAAGGGATCCCCTTGCACCTCCAGTCATTCCCCATTCATACACTTTTCCTGTTGTCTTGCTCTTGGGAGAAGAGAGACAATCTGGATTAAGATCCCTTTTTATTGTTTGCATAGAAGAGAGTGCTCCAGCAGATAAAGGAAGCCAGCCAACACTCAGGAACTGTTGTGCCAGCCAGGCTGTTAAGCATGGAGGCTGCCAGATTTGAAATAATGTTTTTGTGTTCCGTTTTCTCTTCTCACCTTAAAGAAAGTCAACTCAAAAAGAAGGTGGAACTGCCTTTAAAAAAAAAAAAAAAAAAAAAAGAAAAAAAGCCCAAACACCAACAATAGCCTTAATTTTATTCAACACCTCATTTGGTTTTCTTATTTTACATGTAGTGTAATGAAGGGAAACTAACACAGCTGTGGATGGAAACATGTTGCAAGACCTTGTGAGCCTACGCTCGATTATCTCCTGGGTTGTACACAAAGTTAGATGTCAGGTGGTTTTGTGGGAGGATCGTGGTTTCCTGGCTTTTTCTGGGGTTTTTTTCTTATGTATTCTGCTTATGTGACCTTCTTGGGATGCATCTGCATTTTAAATACTGTATGACATATGAAGTTTTGAAAATAACAGTCCAAAATATTTTTTAAATGAAGTAACATTCACATCTCAGTTCCTGAAAATCATTGCCCTGTCACTTCACTTTAAAAGGCTGAGCTGTTCATTTCCCAGTGTAAGTGCAAGCGTTTCTCACACCGTCCCCTCTCTGTGCTCTGTGTGGTTCTGAGTTGTTGACTTGCATAATAGCAGTGTTACTATTTCCCTGGATAAAATGAAAATGTGCATCTTTCTAAACTGATCACTGTAATCTCACCACTCTGACTGACTCCAAGCACAGTTTCAAAGCCTTTTGTTTATTTGTACAGTCATGCATTCCCTGTTCTAGCTTTCTAGAGTTCAAAGGTAACACATGCTTGCATGAAAATAAAGTGATGGCTGAAAAATTGAAAAATTTAGTTTTGATGAGAAAACAGAGAAAAGAGTTAAGATTGAAAGCAACTGCTTTTATTACACACTCTATCCTTTCTTTTTATCTAATTGCCTTCTTTCCAAATTCTGGTTTTATGAGAGAGTACAGGTTTTCCCTGTAGAGTTTTTTGTTTACCACAGTTCTTTGTGTAAGAAGAGTCCCAGACTTTGTTCAAAATGATAATTCTCCCTAATAAACTACCATTTATTTTTCTTATAATATTTGATTCTGCCGTTTCTCTCTTACTAACACTAGTATGTATTAGGGGTTTTTTTGGTTTGTTTTTTCTTTTTTCACCCAAAATAGCACACTTAGGTCAATATTAGAATCAAGCCTGAAAATCATAGAATTAAGATTACTTCATATATTTGTAAGAGTCAGTACAGTGGATTTAAGATAGAAATGGGAGACATGGTAGGGGAAGGTTATTAGAATAAGCAAGGGAATAAAGGATCTGTATTAGAAGAGGTGTCTGGAAGAGCAGCACTTTTTTTGGCCTAACAACATGAAAGAGATGCCTGCTGTGAATGACATATTAGGAAAAAATCCTGCATATATTGCTGACAGAATAACCAACAGTTATAAGATGCTCAAAGGTATATCTAGGTTGTAAACTAGGGGACTGTTTCTGATTACAGAAAGTGATCTGAAATAGTTTTTCAGTAGGAATAGCAAGAGCTTGTGCTTACTTATGAAAGTGATGGTATAGTGTTCTTGTCTAAAATAGTTGAGGACTGGATATGATGAAATTATCTGAACAACGGGTATCTAAAGCCCAAAACCAAAATAACTGTAGAGTAAGGGGACTATTGAAAGACTTATCCAGATTTTCTAGATTTTTGAAAAAAATTTATCTGTTTCTGACTGAAAGTATCCAAGGAAAATATCTAGCAGATATTTGTCAAGCAGAGAACACCAAACTAAGTTTATATGCCTCTTCTGACATGCAGAAAGAGAACAAAAGTCATTTAAATATGCAGTACAGGCAATTCATGGGAACAGAAAAAAATACAGCCTCATTAGCAGTATAGAGAAAGGGAGTACCTTTTTTTCATGTTAGGGAAATGCACAGAAATTTATATACTGATACAAGGACACTGTATGAAAACAAGTGCAATTCATGTACTTAGTAACAATTTGGAGGATGATGTTAATTGAAAAATAATTAACTCTGCCAAAGAGTAAAAGACAACAGCAAATACAAAATGTTCAATGTACACATAGTCTTACTTTTCTCTGATTTATGTGCTAGATAAAGGTTAAATACTAACCAATTTGCTATTATTGTAATTTCCCCCTGTAATCTAGTTTCTTCTCTGCAGAAAAATTGATATAAACTATGCCAGAGAAAAGGCTGTGTAGGACAAATTTCAGGAGTGTGACTTTTGATTCAATACTCCAGGATTAAAATACTTTAAAGTTATTTTCTGCACTTGGGACTTAATATAATTTAGATAATTCAAATTCTAGTACATTCCACTACCTAAAACACTCTACTTATATTTTTGTCTTATTTAAATTAAAAAATAAAAAAAAAAAAGAAAAGCTATGAACAGTTTTCAAAGCTGCTCTAGACAAAATAGGGTCTAGACAAAGACTAAAGTAGGGAATGGGAACTAGTTTTTGCTTAGCTCTTATTGCTGAATAATTTTTCAGTTTCAGTTTAGAGAATGAGGAAGATAAGCTGGAAGGAGTTTCCTTCCTTTCTTCTTGTACAGTTGCATGCAGAAATAACTTCTCAAGCACAATGAGAGAAAATATTCTGGTTTAGCTATATAAAAAAATACATATTTGACAGGTCTTACTACCTACTTCTTTAAAGTTTAGCTTTAAAAAGGAAAACTGAGGCAATAAATATATTTGAACAATGTCTATTACGTCTATGTGGACAATGTTTGTGTGACCTTATGTTTGGAAAAAGAATGAAAATTAATTTCATAAAAAGAATTGCATCAATTCTGAAACAGACTGAAATTTAAATGCAATGAAGTTATTTCACCCTACTGAAACATAGGCTGTAGCCTCCTTCTTTGATGAACATACAATTGTCTTGTCATGTCCAAGAGCAGAAAAGGGTTCCTGCTCGGAATGCCTCAGGTTTTTCCCTCCATACAACTCTTTATACATGTCTAGCCTAACCCAGCCTAACTGAACCCAGCTTTGTAAAGTCAGTCTTATATTAAAAACGTAGTGTATTCAAGGTAGCTCTTACTAGAGCTCATCATAACTTAATGAGAAATTCTGGGCCTTCTTCACTTAGCTGAATTCAGATAAGTTTCTCAAATTGTCCTGTAATTGATTTTTGTACTGTCTTGCTTTAACACCTATTGCTGGAATATGTTTTGAAAACAGAATAAACTTCAAATCAAAACACTATCAGAAAAAGCAAAAGCTCTTTCATTTTCAGTGATTCTTGTTTCAATGGAAACTTAGGTACAGAATGGTACTTTAGCAACTCAAGTATAAGATAAAAACTACTGTATGGAGAAAAATCAATTTTTTTCACCTCTTCAAGAGAACACCTCTCAGGGGATAGGATGAGAGCAGAATGTAAATAGTTTATTACTTGATGCTCCAGTCTAATACAAAGGAGCACTGATGCTGACAAGTCAGCATGCAGCAAACAGTGCCAAACAGCTTTACAGGAGCCCAGCAGTACCCCCACTTGGAGTCATTAACAAATAGAATCATTGATGTGGAGAGACAGAGGTCAGTATACAACCTGCTGTTTACTAAATGCAGGGTAGAGTGAACAGAACAAGACAGGATTTTTCATTTCTGGGAGAGAAACAAAACAGTGTTAAGTACTGAGTTCAAAGTAAATGAAAAAAAGCTGAAGACATAAAAACCCTAACTATGTACATTTTTAGTTATAAATTGTCCTTCCTCTTCACTTAAAAATTATTTATTTAGAATGCTTCCCCATTTGTATCTACTTTATCCTGAGGCAAAATGGACTGGTGCTTTGGAGCCAAGTTCCAACACAACGTTTGGGAGACAGCCACTCAGTTCGTGCCTAATCTCTTCGTATTGAGCTTTCACCAGCTCTGTCTTCCCAGCTGTAACTTCTAACTTTAGGCATAAGCAGAACCTAAATCTAAACAACACTAAGCTCCTTGGTACTTCACCACATATATTGCAGTAGGATTTACATGCCAGATGTCTGCTGCTGCTCCTTTGAGGCCCAATGTGATAAGTATATTCAGAGCACACTGATTTCTGTGAATCTTATTCTACTGGTTCTTAATCCTCTACATAAAATGAATGGGATAACTAAGACACTTAATTCTACATTATCATTTCCACTGGAAAAAACAATTAAGTCTTTAACTCATCCTGTAAATATATTCTTTTGCTTTTGCACTTTTAGGCTATTGGTCCAAGAAAAAGCTTTTACCAGTTTTGCAGATATTTTATGAATATTATTTTGAAATTTCATAGAACAAAGCTTTATTCTAACTTCTTATAACCTAACTTCAAAATAGCTGTAAATTTTGAATACCTATCTTCTGCAGATTCTTCTTTTCTCAGGTACTGATACTGGAATTAGGAACACTTGATTTTCATCTGTTATTAATTTCTGGCCCTGACTGGTTATTCATAAAGGTATTACATCTTTCCACTTAAAATTCACCTTAATATTTTCATGTCTCCCCACAGCTTCTATCACATGCATTTCTGTCTGATGCCATGTTCTTCAAGAGTGTTACTCTTTTACAAGAAAGACTCTTTTTGGGCTACTTTTTGGTTCAACCTCTAACTGAACACAAAGGTCTAGGACCTAAAAGATAAACAAGGACTATCTACTGTCAACTGAATGATGGAGAGAGGGACCCCTTAACAAAGGAGGTGGGTCTGTGTAATGTATTTGATTTCTAATTTGTGGCATAACATGGATATTTTTAGAATATTTTGGAGCAGGGTTTCCCCACAGTGTAGCAGCAGCACCAGTTGCTGCTGGCAGGTCTTGCTGAGCTCCACTGCCTTCAGCTGTTGTAGAGCTGCACTTCCACTTCAGGACATCAGCGTGCAGGTGACCTCTGGAAGAAATTACATGGCACAATATTTAGGTTTTATCTTCCATGTTTAGTCTTAGTATGTCACTCTCATATTGCTTCAGCCATTTGGTACCCATGAAGTTCTGCACTCTTCGGGGACAGTTATTTTGAAACTATTATGATGGTTATGAAGCAATACTTGCTGCACCTTTTCCTATTAAAATCTTCCATATTAAGCTAAGTGGAAAATGGCATTACAGTTGCTTGAATACAAGTGTTGGGCCTGTGTTCTTTCAGAAGGGTAATGACTGTATGAACAGCAAAGTTTCCTTTCGTATTCGTTTAAAATACTATCCTTCCCTTTCTGGGAGGATGAAAAAGGAGAGAATTCTTTGTCCCCATAGAACAATAGTTCTATGGCTTTCTTTTTGAAAACTTGAGGTTGCTGGGTTACATAATGCTAGAGGTTGTATTCCTCTAAGGTAAAAGCTGTTGCAATAAATTACCATACAGGGAGTTGACTCAGATAAGAAATGTATCTTGATCCTACAATTCAAATTACTTAAACTCTTCCACTGATACCTTTTTTTTTACCCATCATCAATTAAAGATGGTCTAACTCAACATGCAAACTCAGTCAGATTTGTGTTATAACTCCAATATGGTTATCACCAGGGAATAACGCTTAATATTATTATAACCTGGAACCTGTACTTTTTATGTTCTCTCACATTTTTTTAAGTAGCAAATGCGTCATCCAAATGTCTCACACGATGCAATATGGTTTTAACCTTGAGCTCACCATATCTGAAGCACTTGCTGTCATTGAATTTTAAGTAAGTACAGAATCTGTATTTATGTGTAAGTTTACAAGTGCAAATCGTTGTCTCTCTAAAATGATAAGCAGCATTTGTTCAGACAAATCTGGTAGATTTCAGGCAACAAACTCACAGAAAAGAAATACATTTTAAAGTTAATTACTAACAAATTTTTGATTCAGTTCAGTGAGATCAGGATTCAGTACTTGACTCAAGTACATGATCTTTCATATAATTCAAAGCTGACTTTTTAAACTTCTGGTTCTTCCTAAGCATTATACAGACAGTAACAAAGCTGTTTGAAAGTGTCTAAATATAAAGTCTTTTTCCTTTTAAACATCAAAGTCTCTTGTTTTGTGTGTGGTAGCACCTATCAGATATATGCAGAAATGCAGAGTTGAAGCTAAAAATTAGTAGTTGCCTGTAGGGTGAATGATCAAAATTTAATTTTATATATTCCTTCCTTAAAAAATGCAGCACCAGCATGCAAACTCCAAGTTTGAATCTTCTAAAAAGAGAACTAAGCTTAAAGCAGCTATTATTCTAATGAGTTGAAATGCTTCTAAAGTAAAAAAAGGGAAAGTAAACCATGAAAAGTGCTGTGCTAGTTTGCTGGCATAGAGTTAATTTTCCTCACAGTAGCTAGCATGGGGGGGGGTGTGTTTTGGATTTGTGCTGGAAACGGTGTTGATAACACAGAGATGTTTTTGTTATTGCTGGGCAGGGCTTGCACTGAGCCAAGACCTTTTCTGCTTCTCACCCCAGCAGTGAGCGGGATGGGGCTGCACAAGGGCTTGGGAGGGGACGCAGCTGGAACAGCTGACCCCGACTGATGCCAGGGTTATTCCAGGCCATGTGACTTTCTGCTCTGCACATAAAGCTGGAGGAGAGGAAGGAAGGGGAGAATATTTGGAATGACGGTGTTTGTCTTCCCAAGTCACTGTAACGTGACAGGGCCCTGCTCTGCTGAGGATGGCTGAGCACCTGCCCAGCTCTGGGAGGGGGTGAATGAATTCCGTGTTGCTTTGCTTGTGTGCACAGCTTTTGTTGTCCCTATAAGACTGTCTGTATGTCAAGCCATGACTTGTCTCACTTTTCCAGTTCTCTCCTCCCATCCCACCTCGTTGCTGTCTGGGGTTAAACAACAACAGTCCTAACGAAAGCTAGAAATTCTCTTGAAAGACACTTTACCCAATACCAAAAGGCATTATTTTATAAAGAGAACATTTAAGGCAGATGTGATGATAAAGCATTTTTCATGGCAAATGTGCTTTTAAATAAATCCATTTTAAAAAGATGAAATGTCGGTGAATATACATTTAAAATGTAAGCACAAGTTACATGTGAAAAATTACGTGGATATCAACGGCCACTGCAAATAAGGAAACAACATAGGACTCCCTAAGTCCTATTTTGAAATCATTACAGAAATCCTTGACAAGTAATTGTGTGAATATTTGTGATTATAGATTAACTGGTGGAAATATCAATATAACTCACCGAATACACCCTCCACAGGTGAAAAATACATTTGTATTCAGTACCTAGCACCTCTTACACTACGGGGCACAAATGTGCCCTTGGCTTTAAGCACTGGGTGCACAGGGTATCCCCTGCAGGTGCCATGGGATATTACATCCACAGCTTTCAGTTAATGTCAAGGGGCTGAAGATTTTTCTGTAATCTTGTAACATTTTGATTATTTACCTTGGAATTTCTCAACGTAATGGAAGGACCCCATGAAATAAAACTGTTGGGCCAACTCTTGTACTATACATGCATCACATGCCTGCAGCAGCATGACTAATTCAATGACAGAATTGCTTTGATAAGAGATATTCGAGATGCAGACAGAGAAACTGCAAATGGCAGTCTAGAACATGCGTAAGTTTCTGCATTGTATTTGGAACACTCTTGGAGAATACAGCTGTAAAGAAATGATAGCTGTGAAGAATGGTATTGCAGTCAGATAGATCAACCCCATATCCTTTTGTTTTGTTTTGTTTTTCTTCCTTAGAAAAAAGCACCAGATTTAATTTGAGGTATCACAACAGTAATTATCCTTAAGAATATAAAGGGCGGTTAAATATAGAATTGCTCCTGACAACCTTGAGAGGTAGGACAGTATGATGAAAAATGCAAAGGAAGAGGCCAAGAAGCAAACTAATCTGATCAAAATAATTTCTCTGTAAGAAAAGTGATGTAGTTCTGTGAAAAAAAAACATTTGTTAACAGGTTAACAGTGTACTGATGATTGTAGACCTGGATTTTTGCAGACACTTTATATAGTATCTTCTTATAATTTCATTGCTTAACACAACATTGCATCTGTCTGCGATATTTTATAATTCCTTTATGTATGAACTACTAATCTGGCAAAATGTTGTCAGATACATGAGGACACTGAATAGGGCACACTGATTTCTTGGAAAAAAACTTTGGCCCAGGATGTTGATATTTTTCTTACTAACTCAGTGGAATACAAATCTCTAGTGATAAGTTCTGATTAGAACCAGTAACCAAGCTATGACAAATTGTACAGTTAAAATAATTTCCCTGACTAAATGTTTGCATCCCATGTGATATACTTCTGGTGGTTGTATCAAACTTTTGTATGGAGAGGAAACCAATTCCCAGATTGTGGTTTAGATTTAGTAAGTATTTCCAAACTGATAAAAATAAATAAAAAGCAGTATTTTGCATTTCCTTTCATAGCAGGAGGCAGACCTTGCTGGGTAGGCCCATGCAAGTACATCTTGCTAGGAACGCTCTGCAGTTGCAAAGTTTGGGTCACATTTAGGGCTCCTTTTTGGTCCGCCAGTCTCCACTGTGATGTCCTTCTGGAGTCACTGTGGCCCAGCAACAAAAAATAGGAGGAAAAGAGTGCAGCTGACCTAAGCATCACAGATGGTTCACATCAGCAAGGAAGAGAGCACTGTAAACAATACAGCTAACTGTGAGGACATCTCGGAAGAGGGAAAACAAAACAAAAAGAAAAAAGAAATGCTGTGCTGTATTCTCTGTAATAGACCTAGCAAGTATCTTTGACCAATGGGATTTGGAGTGGAATTCTAGTTTTAGGTTCTTGCTCTCCTTCCACCTTTTGTTTGTTTTCTAGAGACAGATTAAGCTTTTTAAAAGCTGTAATACAAGGAAAAGGCTTAATGTGATAGAAGGGAGGTAGGTTGGTTATTTTTTTCCTGGTCTACAAATCCCTACTTCAATTCACTGTGAATTACTGAATGTAGCAGAAAATAATTTGGTGTTAACCCCTGGCCTGTGGTGTTCATTTCTATCATCTGTGAAGCTATAAATAAAATGAGATCATCCTATTCAGTTTTGTTCAGCTGGTATGTTCACTAATGATGTCCCTATCCCCAGTAATGAGTCCCTTCAAAATGTTTTACAAAATACTCAGGAAATAGACTACAAATACTAAATACATGTTATGCAAAGAACATGACTGCCTTTTTTGAAAGCACTGTGACATCAATAAGATGACAGAAGCAGCTAATATATAACCTATACGAGTACAATGAAAATGGTTTGATGAGAATTTTGGAGTGGTTCCACCTGTAGATACCACAAAGTGGTTTTGAACATTTAAGGTTGTCTTTCATTTGAGCACAAACTAGGATAGAGCAAAGTTTTTGGAAAACACAGAGGAAATGTAGACAGATTGAATCTAGAGGATTCATACAGGAATCCTTCCTTGCCTTTTTCACTGCCCTGGCAAGTATTCATCTCATGTCAGTTCCTATTGAGATGAAAACCTTTTATTGGCCTCCTGACTTGCTGTGGACTTTAAGGACTCTCCAAATCTGTATGGAATGTTGGTGTTTCAATCTGCCCTCTGTCACCTCTCTTTACCTGGCCTTGCCCTGTAGCCTGTCATCATCTTCTCCTGTGCCAGCCCACGCTACAGAGACCCACAGGGCATGATCTTTTCCTTTCAGACACAGAGTAACCTCAGGCAGAGCAAAGAGGCACCTCTGTGGCTCAGCCACCCCACTGAACGTGCTCAGCTGTCAAGATACAGAAGGCTCTGAATGAATCAGCAGCTGCAAAAATTATTTAAAAGAAGAGCTTGCCATCAGAGCAAGAAGCTGTGAGGACTGCAAAGCAATGAAGTACTCGACTGTAACTTTCTTGATTTGCAGATTGTCAGTCTGTCTTGAAGGATATGAGTACTAAAGATGCAGAAGAAACATTCATTAAAGGGTACATACAGTCAGATGATACTTTTTGCTGTGTAAAGGCTTTTATTGTGCCACTCATGACATCCTTCTGGTGAAGTGATCCATCTGTGAGGTCAGCAGGTACATGGTGAGCTGGGTGAAGAACTGGCTGAAAGGCCGGACTCAAGTGTTGTAGCAAATGGGGCAACATCTGGCTGAAGACCAGTCACCAGCTGTGCTCTTTAGGGCTCAGTTCTAGGGACAGTGCTATTCCGTACATTTATCAATTATCTGAATGCAGGGGCTGAATGTACCACGAGCATGTTTGCTGGGGAATGCTACTGACTCTCTTGAGGGACAAAAGGCTTTGTAGAAGGATCTAGATAGTTTGAATATTGGATAATCATCACCGGTGTGCAATTCAACAAGAACAAGTGTCAGATTCTACACTTGGGAAGGAGTAACACCAGGCACAAGTGAAAATTGGGAGTGGAATGGCTGGAGAACAGCCCTGCAGAAAGGAGTCTGGGGGTGCTGGTGGACAGTAGGCTCCACACCAGTCAGCAGGAAGGCAAACCCCATCCTGGGGTGCATCAAACACAGCACAGCCACACAGTCAGCTGAGGGAATTGTGCAGTGTGCAGTTCTGGGCCCCAAACCTTAGGAAGGCTGTGAAGGCTCTTGGATGCATCCAGAGTAGGAAACAGAGCTGGTGGAAGGGCTGGGAGGGCTGTCCTGTGAGGAGCAGCTGGGGAGTCTGGGTTTGTCCAGTTTGCAGAAAAGGATGTTGAGGGGTGACCTCACTTCTCCCTGCGGCTTCCTGGGGAGGAGAGGTGAAGAGGGAAGTGCTGATCCCTTCTCCCTGGGATCCAGTGACTCAAATGGCTCAAAGCTGCACTAGGAGAGGTTCAGACTTGACATTAGGATGCAATTCTTTACTTAGAGAGTAATAGAACCCTGCAATAGGCTTCTTAGAGGAGTGGTTGGTGCCCTCAGTCTGTCAGTGGTTAACAGGCATTTGGACAATGCCCTCTGTAACACATTTTAACTTTTGGTGAGCCATGAAGTGGTCAGAAAATTGGATTGGATGTACATGTCTTCCAACAAAAATACACTATTCTATTTTGTTCTGTTCTATTCTGCTCTATTCTTAATGGGCATTTATGATAGTTTCATTCATTATTTTCACAAACTGTACAGAGCAGCCTCTAACTTCTAACAGAGAATGTAAAAGGTTCTCCATCAAGCAGCCCATTACTGCATTGAATGTTCATGCCCAGGCACTGGTGCAGTCAGTTTTGCCCATGATGGTGACTGGTAAATAATGTCCTTGTCTTTAATCTTGTCTCACAAGCTTTGATGTCATATTTTCTCCCCTTTTGAGTTGAGGACAGAAGTGAGGGAGCAGCTGAGTGGTCACCTGGCGACCTGCCAAAGTCAAACCACACAATTACCGTCCCCAAGTCCAGTCTAGAGTGAATTTTTCAAACAGTTTTACTCCCGCGAATAAGTTGCCTTCAACTTTTACTTGATCCTTGAGGAAACTGTGCAGCAAGTAACACCATAATGTCAACACATTCATTGCACTTCCAGTCACTGTGTACTGCAAGGACAGATGATTCGTTTGTTCACAAGTGCTATTTTCAGAGCTTGTGAGTAATACATTGCTTGTGAATCAAAAGCTGGGAAATACTGATGTAACACTGGAAAAGTTAAAAAAAAAAAAAAATCCAGTAATGACTTTAAAATGCTGTCAAATCAAATACAGTGCAGATGAGGAAGGAGGATGGGTTTATTATTTCCCATCTACATACTAATTAAGACTCGATTTTTTTATCGTCTGAAGCCTTTCATGCTGATAGATCACAAGCTGTATGTCAAAAAGTAATATAAAATTGTCTGAAGTCTCAAAATAAATCTCTTCAAACTGGAAACTGTTCTCTTTTAATCTCCAAATTATTTCACACACATTGCATCATGAAGTCTTCAGAACATTTAATCCTAATGAAGTCGAATCATCTCAGACATTTTAAGGCACTCCAGTATTTTAGGATTTGTCTCATACACTGTGTTATTCAGGGAAGCACGACAGTCCTGAACACTTCACCTCTCTTCCCCCACATGAGGTTCTGTGAGTATTAAGATGTGGAACTAAATTCATCCCCAGCCCCCATTACGGGGGCAATGAGGTAAGTAAGTAGATCGTGAGAAATAACTGGCAAGTTTTGTATCCTATTTCTTATTCTGCCACAGCTTTCCTATGCGGCTATAGGCTGTCTTATCCTGTCTGTGCCTCATATTCCCCTTCTGTGCATGTAGATAACAGGTTTTTTTCTCTCTTCATGGTAATGTTAATCTGAATTCATTAATCTTTATAAGTCACCTTGTCCTGTAAGAGTCGCACTTGCTGGGTATAGCTCACTCAGTAAACTCAGGAACGGCTCACATTATTCTTTTTGCTTCTTCCTGCACTTTTGAAGTCACTTCTATTTTAGTGTTGGCCAAGACAGCAGCAAAGCCCTCTGTCCTTCTCTCACTTGTGGCTGGGAGTGCCAGTGCCAACATTAAGGCTTTTCCTTAAGCAAAGCTGTTAGAGAGCTGTGGACTACAAGGAAGAGAAGGAGAGGCTTACCTTTTCAATTAACTCCTGAAAGATAAGTATTAGGTAGCCACCGTTGAAGAATCCCTTTTGCAGTTCATAATTTTTTTACAAGAAGTGTCTCATTGATATGTATGAAAGTTCTTCCCAGTTAAAGAGGAAAAGTGGTTTATCTCAGGAACAGGCAAACCAAATGATCAGCAAACAACAGATTGAAATGTCTGATTTGGGAAGAAACATTAAAATATTTTTGTTGACAAGAAATCCAAGTTTCATGCCTTACTGGGTTCCCGTAGTGGCATACCTTAAGTGGTGCACCAGCTCAAATAGACAAGAGCAAGATGAAGTTATGGTATTTCACTGTTTCCTTGCATTCAGATCAAAGCTTTAATCTGCAGCTTCTGATTTTAATTATATTAAAATAACTTTCAAGAGAAAGCTTTAAAAAAAGCAAAAAAACAAAAAACCAAATGTGAAATGCTATTCCTCTTAGAAAAAAAAATGCTTTGAATGTGAACAGCACATGCCTTAAGGAAGAAACACCGGATTATTTTGTGCATGACCTATTACTACATGGGAGGACTTGAAGAGTTGCAGGTAGGACTAATTGACTTTTCACTAGTAGAAGTTCCCACAGGAGTAGAACTTATCTAATAATCATGCTTTAACTTGTACTGCACTATGTAGCCCACCTTAGTACTGGCAATCCTAAATCAGTATCTAAAAACTCAGAAGGCAATGCAGAAAACAGTAAAATGATAGAGGCAAAGTGCACCTTTATTTTGATCTTAACTGCAGGTTATGGTTCTCTTCCTTCCAAAACCAAGCTGTTCCTACCAGGCCCTCCACCACTTGTACCTCATTCAACATAACTACACTTCATACAACTTGATACAACTTGATTTCATAGAGATAATTTCCAACATCTACGGCTAGCTCCTGCACAGAAATTGTCATGATACATCTAAGGGACCTGTTAAAATAATGTTTTCTTTTCAAAATCTTGTCTGTGCACAAAACATTCTGGAAGAGCGAAAGGTACTGCACAGCCATTTTGTTGTTGTTGAGATGGGCACGACACACACGGAAACGGCTTCAGTGCAAGGAAGAAGTTTTGTTCACCACTACAAAACCCTTTTTACACCCTTTTCTAACATTTGCGCCACTCACCCATTGATTCCCAGTTCACCACTCCCAATACCATTGGCCACCCAAATTAGCACACAATCTTGCAGGAAGACAGACTCCCTTCTGGCAGGTGTGTTCCTCCTTCTGATGTTAATTCCTACTTCTGTTGATGTTCAGATTCTCACGAGTACGGCTAGGATCCNCCCCTTTTTGTTTTTCAACTGGAAGTGCAGCATTTCTTGTCCTCTGTTAGGGCTCCTCTGAACCTTGGTTCTTGGT
>VZTX01005171.1:0-22135 GCA_013400915.1 Pardalotus punctatus | reverse complement strand
TGTACCATCAATTAATCGTGCTGTTCCAGCTAAAAAGAATCAATGGGTTGTCTTGCCTCAAGGGATGAAAAACTCACCTACCGTTTGCGAGTGGTATGTAGATCTCAGTCTTCAAACTTTTTGAGCCCAACATCAAAACATGATCCTGTATCACTACATGGATGATATGTTACTGTGGGCACAAATAGAAATAGCCCCCGAAATTTTGCAAGAATTGCATGCAGCATTGGAAGCATGGGGACTCATGATAGCACCAAGCAAGATTCAGCACACAGCACCCTAGAAGTACTTAGGCGTGGCTCTCTCTGAGTCCACAATACGCCCACAAAAGCTCTCAATACAGGCAGAGGTCCAAACATTGAATGATGTGCAAAAACTGGTAGGAGATCTACAGTAGATTCAGAACGTATGTGGAATCACCAATACTGATCTAGGTCCTTTATATGATCTGCTCAAACATGGTTCCTCACCGCAAGAACCTTGTCATCTTCCAGAAGCGGCACAATATTCTTTACAAATTATTGCTCAAAAGATCTCTCTTGCCAGTGCAAAGCAAATGAATCCAGCACAACCCATCACCTTATTTGTATATAATACTCACAAAGAAGCAGCAGGCATTTTGGGTCAGTGGAATGCTGCTGCAAAAGACCCCTTGAAATAATAGAATGGGTGTGTCTACCATTGCAAATATGAAAAGCTATCACCACTCGATGGGAAGCAATTGCTCAACTTACACTGAAGATGACCACAAGAATGGTGGAAATTGCAGGAAGACATCCTGAGACAATCATCATGCCAATCAATCTTGAACATTTACCTGAGTTGTACCAGCGGTGTGATTCTCCAGCAATAGCAGTCTTAAACACTGCCATGCAAGTAGACAACCACTACCCATCACACCCAGTTTTCAAAACCTGTATACCATTAGAAAGTTCACTGATAGTAGTGCTGCACCCTTTGCAAGTCTGCACAGTTTTCACTAATGCCAGCTCAAAAACTCACAAAGCTGGTTTTGTGTGGCAAGAAGACGAGTGGAAGGCAATGCTCATTCGGACGCTGCAGTTTCTTCTCTCCCAGTACTTACCAATGGTTATAGCCCATCCAATTTAACTCTTGCATGAACATCACACCATTTTTTTCTATCAGTCTACAGCTGCATTACGATCTCAATTCCAAATTTCAAAAGTGGATGCCAAAGCCGTTGTCGCCACATGTTCTGATAGTGCACGCATACCAGTGATCCAACGTTTTGGCACTAATCCCAGACATTTACAGCCACAACAGGTATGGCAGATGGATACTACAGAGTTTCCTCCTTTTGGTTGACTAAAATACCTTCATGCGTCTGTAGATACTTGTTCAGGCGCAGTATGGGCAACAGCTTTAACTACAGTGTCTACAAAGGCAGTAAAAAAGCACTTACTCCAAGCCATTGCAGTATTAGGCAAACCAGCACAGTTCAAAACTGATAATGGCCCAGAATACCATTCGCAGGCACTAAAAATATTTCTTACACCATGGGTCATACAGCATGTTACAGGAATTCCATATAACTCAACTGGGAAAGCCATTATTGAGCATACACATCATACGGTAAGGCACCTTTTATCTATAATACAAAAACAGGGGGAAATGGGTCCACATGAGGTTCTACACAAAACGTTATTTGTATTAAATTGGCTTGATTCAAAAGTTCCACCAGCCATAGCACATGGGCAAGAAAATAAGCAAAATTCAGAAAAACAGAAAGTGTTAGTACAGGTGTTTACTCCTGAGACAAATTCTTGGGACAGACGAAGACAATTGATTACTTGGGGAAGGGGTTATGCTGGTGTTTCCACAAATGATAGCTGCCAGTGGGTACCTGTGAAATGAGTAAAACCTTGGCTTGATGGAATAACTGGTAGCAGTTGTCGAGGCAACAACACAACTGGACCCAGAAGGGACACAGAGACAATTTCAGAGAATCCGAGCAGCAGTCAATCCATGGAAGGAACTAGCAGGAATAGAGGAGCAGAGTGATTTTAATAGAGTCATAACCTATCTGATACAAGAACTCAGAAGTCCTTTTAGATTTAGAGCAACACCATTAACTTTAATCTGGAGAAAACAGCTAGAAACTGCATGTGTATCACATGGTTTGTTGTGCCAACCGTGGTTGAAAACATTTTGCTCAAAGTTTCAATCACAGTGGTAGAGACTTGTACAAATTGAGAATCAAGGGTATCAGTTTAGCTGTCCCACATGTGAGACACAATTTTAAATCATGGTCTCGATGACGAGGCTGAAGCCTTTGTAGGTCGACCACTGGGTGAAAGACAGGGAATAGAAAGGTTCCATCCTGACTGGAATCCATTGCTTAGAGATCAGTAATTTAATGAAGTAGCTAGCTTAGTTGGAGATATTTACACTAAAGTAGCTGTTTTGCTTGTATTTAGCTCACAAAAAGTTGCAACTTTACATAATGTTCTAAAGAGTACAGAGGTAATTGGTAGTCAGTGTGGAGAAAGACTTCTGAAAACACTAAGGGACTGGGTAAGAGTAGATAAATGAGAGCAAGAAGTGCAATGATGGAGAGAACGTGAGGAAAGATGGAGATCCTATCGCTCATCAGACTCCTTGTACGCTTGTCAATGAGAACGTCAGTCATGGAGGCGACTGAATACCACAAGACCTTAACACTACTAAGATAAGCAAACATTTGGCTTACATGGGCCATTGTTACAGGACGGCAAGATTTTTGCCTAGGACTAACTTATCCTGGTGATCCTGTTCACACATTTGATTGGATTGCCTATCAAAAAGAACCAAGTAGATTTCACAGGATGGATAAATAACACCTTGTATAACAACAGTTATTCCCTTTGTGATGCCACATACACAAACAAAAGTAGTGATAACTGCATACACAATATGCATTGTATGCTCGGAGCATGTTGGCAAAAATCAATTATTCAGGCCCTAAATGTCACAATTCCTTCTTTCACACACAAACTGGACCTTTTGGCCAGTGTTGCCCCCTATGAAATTGCTAATGTGACAGTTGCGCACAACATCTGTACTATGGTAAGACCTCAGCTGCAACAGTTTAATGGCGCTGGAGCAATAGCCTTTGGAGACCTGTTTCCCATCTGGCTAGTTAGCAAGGGAAAGAAGTAGGAATGAATTGTAGAATTTCAAAATGTGACAGGAAAGTCACTAGGATGGCCTGAGGTAAAAACTGGAATGCTAACAGTTAATACTGCAGGGGGAAAGTTTCTTCCTCCTGGAGTATTTTTGAAATGTGGAGATCAGGCCTGGAATGGCATTCCCAGATGACCTGTTGGCGGTCCATGCTCTTTGGGAAAGCTCACCTTGTTTACCCCCCATATGAGAGATCTGGTTAATCAAACTCTAAGACGAAGAAAGCGAGCAACGAAAATACTTGACGAGTCATGCGATAGAAATGTCAAGTTACTGTCCTTGGCTCGCATGATTGCTTTGTCTTTTTCCTTGCCTGGAGGTATGGCTGCAGTTAATGCAAAAAACATAAAGAGTCTTGCATGCTGGAGCAAAAAGCAGTTTAATTTGACCTCTAAGATGATTTCTGAGCTTTTAGCTGATGTTGATAGTGTACAGCATGCAACTTTGCAAAATAGAGTTGCTATAGACTTTTTACTGTTTGTTCAGGGACATGGTTGTCAAGAAATCGTGGGAATGTGTTGTTTTAACTTGTCTGATCATTTATAGAATATCCATCAGCAACTCAAGAAACTACAAGAGAATATGCATCACGTGGTAGAAGGAACAGACCCGTTGTCAGAATGGTTAGCAAGTTGGGGCTTAGGAGAGTGATTAAAAGAAACAGTGAAGGATGCCTTAATATTGCTTGTAGGTTTTTTTTGGTTAATGTTGTTTCTGTCCTGTGTTTTGCAATGTGTTCAAAATATGGTCACTCGTTCTGTCAGCCTTGTATTTAAAGAAAAAGGGGGAGATGTTGGGGTATGGGCCTTAGAAACTTTGTAGTCTGTTCCCACGGGAATCAGTTAAAGGTCCATTGTGGTTAACAAGGATGCTGATTATGTGGGAATAAGGAATAAGTTGCAACAAGTAAGAATGCTGAGTATATGGGAATAAGGAAAAAGTCGCAGCATACTGAAGACAAGCAGGACGTGAAAAGAAAAAGATGTCAAAACTTCTGACCAATCAGAATATCAGAATAAGTGCGTGAACACAAGCAGGCAGCCAGTAAAATGTATCTATTTGTTCGGGTGATCTCATGCACGGTAGTAATTTTAGTGTATAGCTATGCTGATTTGTGCAATAAAGTGGCTACCTGAGCATCATATTGGTGCACAGTAGTCTGGTCCTTGCATGGCTCCCAGCAGACTGGTGTACCCAGGTTGAAGTTACAAATTACCTTGATGAGTGTGCACTCTTTCATTTTATTCACAATGTTTTAAACAGCATATATTTCAGGACAGACCCTTGAGGAACCTCACCTGTTATTACCACCGACATGAAACATGGACCACTCACTATGATAGTGATCCAGATGATTTTTTCTCTTCTTTTTGTCCACACCTATAACATCACATCCCAAGCTAATAGAGATAGAGTATACCCACCTGTTTCATTCACAAATTCTGGAAATTTTATCACTAAGTCATGCATGACACACCCTCAAATAGCCCACAATGACTGTTTCTCATCATATTCTGGTTCTATATGTGACCAGAAATGTGCTCCAAGAAGACTCTTGTCTTGGTTATTTTCTTTTAATCCCATACACTTTTTGTTTTTAGTTTTGTTTTGTGTCCAGGATGGTTGCTGCCCCCTCTCACCCCTACCCTGGCTCCAGTAGTATCATGATGGGTGAGAGCCAGCCTGAGATTTCCTGTGAGAGTTTGGGCGGGGGGGTGCAAGGGGCAGCTCCTCCCTTTCTTGCCTGGCCTGAGATTCTGCTGGCTATGTATGGCGTCTCCAAGCAGAGATACTGTTGCCTTTGTGGTTCTTGCCTATTTCTTTTTGTTTCTTTTCCCTTAGGTGCTGTGATTGTGCTTACTGGCTCATTTTCTCTGCCTCTCTGCTGTTTGGGAGCCCAGAGCCAGTGTGTGCCATGCTGGGACTGGGAGCATCCCATTCCCTTCTGGGGGATCGCCCTCCCCTCTGCACAGCCTGACCCAGGGACTAGCCATCGTTGGTGAGCTATCCAGGGGAGCAATTCCCTGCTCAGCCCTTGCCATTTTTCTGCCACTGCTTTGGGTTTTCACTACACTGCAACCCAACACTCTGTACCTGCTGGGGCACCCCATGGCTCATACTACAACTGCAGAGTTTCTGCTACCTTTTGGTGGCTACCCCTGGGTCAGCCAGTCCTACTGTTCCAGCTTGCTGCTCCATGGTTCCTGCTGCAGCCTGTCTCGTCATCTGAGATCAGCTGCCCACGTGAGGCTGTTAAAGAAGCCTTTCTTCCATCTTTTCCCACCGGGGGGGCCACCATTACCATGAGAGAGAGAGAGAGAGAGTTGAGCTTGTGCCACAGCGCCCCCTTCAGCCCCGGGGGAATCATTGCACCTGCCCAGCCGAGAGCCAACAGCTCCCCAGCCTGCTGTGACTGTAACTGCACCAAAGGGGAGGGCGTGTGACAGCCCAGAGAAAGCCGTTACTGGGTTTCTGGTTTGTTTGTTGTTGTTACTGTTGTTGTTTGTTTGCCTTGTTACAAATACTAGTAAAGAATTGTTATACCTTTTCCCATAACTTTACATGAAAGGCCCTTGATTTCAAAGTTATAATAATCTGGAGGGCAGGGGGTCATATTCTCCATTCCAAGGGAGGTTCCCACCTTCCTTGCCAGACACCTGTCTTTCAAACCAAGACATGGCTCCATCTTGAATCCAAGTGAGGCTGACTGATCTGCACTTCCCATCATGATCCTTTTGGGCTTTTTTGAATATGGGTGTGACATTTCCCTTTCTGCAGCTGTAGATTGCCTACAATCTCCATGACCTTTCAAAGACAGTGCAGTGCAGTCATTCAAGGACATTGTCTGTGCACCCTTAGACATAGCCCACCAGCTCCCATGAAACTTTATGGTTTGAGTTTCTTCAAGTGACTCATAAATAGGATCTTGTCCATTATCGATTGATTTTCTTGAAACTTGCCTTTAGAAAAAAGGCTTGGGAGACCTTGCTGGTGAAGGGAAAATGGGAAAGGATTTCTGTGCTGTCAGAGGGCAAGACAAGATAAAATATCCAAGTGTCTATCTGCAAGCAGTAAATAGAGAGCAGCCAACATTGATCTTTAAAGCATTGAGGGATGCAAGCTAATGTATCATTGTGAGTCATCATTCTCTTATTAGTTGTATAGGCATGCAATCATGCGCAAAATTTCTGCATGGGGAAAAGTCCACTATTTTGTCACCAATAATAAAAGCACCATTTTCAGGGTTCCTGTGGGTATTTGAAGCATAGGCCTTCCTCAATGCAGTAATAGCAGAATGTTGGTTATTGTTTCCAATTTGCAAATTCACTATTAAGTAATTTCACCTTGAATTCATAATTAAGGTGTATTTTGCTGATTGTTTATCCAGACAACAAAAGGAACACAAAATTTCACACCATTTTGGAAATCAAATACCTCCTTAAAAAACAAGGGAATAAAAAAACCTGTATTGGATCACAGCAGGAGCCACACAATCCCACTTCTGTCAGCAACAGCCTAAGAAAAAAAAATAATTCACATACAAGAAACACCCTTTGTGAAAGAAAGGAGATAATCATGTGGGGTTTTTTATGTTTTACTATGTGGGACCACATATAAAATAGGCTATGTACTCCTGAGATTAAAAAAAGAAATCATATTGTTCTGTCATATTGATTAGCAATGCTTATGAAAATCAGCACAGAGACTGGGAAAAGTGATGACATTAGCATAGGCATCTATCAAGTATATTATAATGGCTTAGATCTTTAAAGCTGCTTAAAGGACTTGGATATCACTTCTCTGTAACATATAGCTCTAACAATTAGGATTGAGAAAATCTGGGGGGAAAAGAACTTAAACAGCTTCTAAGATGTTGAAAACATAGAAACAGAATACATGATTTAATTCTGAAAGCATGAATATAGGAGCAACTTTTCTGTTGTTAATAATCTCATTAACTCAATGGGACTGCTGACATGAATATAATTACCTCATACATAAAAAAGCATTTTCAGGTTTCCACATATCATGGACAATACTTCTCCGCACAAAAAAGAAAAAAAAATTAGAGCTTTAATAATGAAAACTCATTACTTGCAAGTGTCTCTTTACAAATGTTTGACAGTAAGCTTACTGGCAAAACAAATATGGTGTCAATAGACTGTTGCTTAGCTGTGTTTAGGAACTGGTAAAGTACATGTTATAAATTAAGAAAAACAAATGAAACACTTTTTTAAAGCTAGGTGTCTGGCACTTCAGTTATGCAAGTGCACTTTATACTTGGGATGCAATTCAATTTAGTGAAAGACTCTTTAAAATAAAAGGGTCTTCTGAATAACAATACTCAGAGGGAAATAATGATCTAGCAATAGGGTAGTTTTGGAGTCTTACAAACATAAACAAATATCTAATTCTTTAAAGCTTTTTGCTACAAAATATTGTCTGGACACTCCCACAGCCAAGAATTTTTGGTCATCTGAAAAATCAAATTTTCTCCAGGTGAAATGACAAAATATATTACCCAAATTCAGTCAGTAAAAAGACATTTTGTATGATCCAAAGAGGGGCAAAATTAGCTTTTCAGATATCATGCTGTAGCTGATTCTAAGAAGTCAAAAATCAAGATGACTCCATTTGAAACCCTGTTTTCTTGAAATTTATATTACAATTTAATCACCGGAGCTTTTAAACTGCACATGTTTCTACCTACTTATCAATGAGACTTAACCCACATAGAGAGGGCACAGGGCTTGAACTCTGTGAGCAACATATTTACGTATTTAAAAACTATTAAAACCCACACCACTCAGGAGTAACAGAATATGATGCCTTATGCATGAGTGATTGTGGTTCTGAGTTACACTTTTAGGAAGAAACAAAGCAAATTACTACATACTAAAATTCTGGTGATTATTATGTACTTTTGCTTCATAAGTTTTGTACCTCAACCTGGGGTGACTTCCAGCAATAATTTAAAAAAAATACTTCCTTGAGTGTGTTTGTCCAAGCTGCTGGTAAAATTAGGCACACATTCATGGTATGGGTACCTTTGTATTTCATAGAGGTTAAAATGAAACTTCAAATATATATATGTTTGAACTACAGTCATGGTACCCATTTTCTCCTCTGTCTTTTATCTATTAACAAGCACATGAGTGAGAAGACAAAATCATTTTCACAACTAAACCAACTATTTTGGGGCATATATACAAAATGAGTAAAAAGTGGAAGGAAGTGAAAGCTGAGAAATAATAATGAAAATTTGATTAAAAGACTGGGAAACATATTTATGAAACATAGAATTTCTCAGACATTCATTGTCTTTTCTTGGAAAGAAGTGTTTTTTTTTCTTTTTTCTTTTTAGGTATTAGCACTTATAACAAATCTTCAGTGGCCAGACTCTGAATCTGAAATGTCTGCTGCTTGATAGTATGGAGGCAAGGCACCCCCAGACTGTACAGTTTTTACATCTTTTCCTTTTCTATCACCACCCTCACTATACTTCCTATATGATAATTTCTATACAGAAGCAACCTTGGAGGAAACACTCTCACCAATAGTTCAATGGTTTTGTAGTGGAGAGTACCAATATCAAAGATATTTTTCCATGTTATTCTGGTGACATTATTCAAAAAAACTCCAGGGACATTTGCACCAGAAATTCTACTCATACCACAGTATTGAAACAATGAACATAATTGATGCCTGCAACAATATATATAGGTTTGCGACAGCAAACTTTTTTCAAGATTGAATCTTGAAAAAACCACAGTATGACAATTGTATATAAAACAATCATGTAGCTAAAGATTTACTAGTAACCATACTTTTTCTGAAAAACATGGCACAACAGCAATCTGTTCTCTTTTTTGTTAAATGTGACAATTCTCTTTCATGTCTTTTCTACATGGGGGTTTGAAATCAAGCACAACAGTGAAGCAGACAGGTTCTACTTTCTCTTCAGCGCCTCCTGCTTTCCTTTAAAGAGAGTCTCAATGAACCTCTTTGTTCATTTGGACAAGGCTCTTGCACACATGGTGTTGTATTGTGTGGGGACAAGAATTTCTGTGATCATTGTGGATCTCTTCTACCTGAGGATACTCTAAGATTGTATGATTCTTTGTCACCTTCAGCAATATTAACTGCTAATTTTCCCCTTTGACCAGTGTTGAGGGAGAAAATATCTATTACCTGTACAATTAAACTCACATAAGTAGAGGAAATGCTACTAGTTGCCAATAATATTCTTCAGTTGATCTTTTAAAAGGCTTCTCAGTAATTCATCAGTCTACCTTGAAACAAGTGCAATCCCACTGAGAAGCCTTGAAACCAAATATTTTAACAAAATCAAAAAAATAGTGATATGGATGAAGGCATAATTGTTATTGACTGGATTCTACTAAGTTAGAATGATGTAACACTTACTGGCATATGGAATCATGTTAAAGAGAAAATAATTATTTTGCTTTTATAGTGAATAATGTACTTGCAAATTTTTAAGCTGGACTCTGCGAAGGGAAACAACACAATGTCAAAAACTTGGCAAAGATTCAACAAAATGGTAGGACTGAAATGTAAATACTGAAAGGAATAGACAAGAATGTACCTCTAATAACCTTGTCCAAAATTATGAGTGACAGAGGCCACATAGCATAGTGAGGGTTGAAGACCAAGTTGAACAATCACTCATACATTTTACCTTGCAAAGAAGATGAGAAACTACTGTCATGCAAGGTGTACAAATGCTCTTGGTTCAGATATAAACTCACGTACTTAAACATTCTTATCTTAAAATATAAAGTTCACACTCAGGGAATTTTATTCATATTTGCTCAATTAATGTTACTTTTCTTTTTATTTCAAATATCGTTCCTGGTCTTTGACACAAAGGCCATAAATATTGCTTTATTAGTGAGCCACCATCTTAAAGGGTTTTTATAAAGCCTAGAATTGTCATATCTCGTGTAATCTTTTCAGCTGCAATCAAAATACTTTTAATTATTATGTGATAAGATTTGTTTATTAGCCTGCTTTTCCAATTTTGTTCAGACATGTAATTTCACACAGAGATAGTTTTCTGTTTTTATCTATGTCACTATAGTGTTGTGATTAAATCTCTGAAGGGTAGGAATAAATGGGTAATGTATGAGTGAATAGTCTGTAGAACAATAAAATGAAAGGTGTTCCAATTTATTTAGCTCGCCAATGAGAAGAATGCCTTAATGGTATGACTGAATTTTTTGTAAATCACATCACTAATTATCAATTATTGCAGGACAAACAAGAGTCAAAAGTTCTTTGCCAACTGCCTTCAGCTTTCCTGAATGTGCAAACACCTACCTAATATCAGTCAAAAACTCTGTCTTGATGCATGTGTTTCCACATATATGAAAGAGAAATATCTGGTTTTAACAATGAAAATGTTGCCCTAATAATTCAAACTTGTATACATATATTTGGTATTGTCCCTCAATTATTTTCATTCAAATTAGATCTCATTTCAGAAAAATAAACAAGTTATCAATCAAATGAAAATATTCTCTCTGTTAAGTGCCTGGTACTCATTTATGTACTTCCAGCCTTTGCTGAAAAGATCTTCATTCATACATTAAGAAAAAATTAGATCTTGCAAGAAAAGCTTTAATAAAATTAGGTAGCAAAAAACTATCAGTATATAATCTCTGGAGAATGGTTTCTGTTCCTTGGTCACAAGACAGGTAATTTCAATTAGAATAATCTACAGCAAGGCCAGAGTAATGTATATATCACTGTCTTACAAGCTGCATTGTTGCATATGATGTTCAATGCTTATGAAGTGCAGTACTTATCTTTTTGAGTTTCTGGCTGCAATCAATCGCTAAGATATTAATGTCTATCAAAGGTCTTGGAGGTGGCTGTAGACTAGAAACTTGATCATGCACTGGTAAGTAGCAGGACTTTGCATGTGTTCTTCCCCCTGACACACACCCTCTGCTCTTCAGTTTCCACTAATGGGCAATGTGATTTGTCCTAAGATAAGAACATAAGGTGGGAATTGCAGGAAGATCTTTCTGAATGCTCTCATTCCACAGGTGTGTGAGCAGTGATGATTGGGATTGACTTAGTTATGTTGGCCTGCAAAAGGGTATAAAGTTCTTCTGGGGGCTGGGCCAACTGGGCAAACTGCAGGCAGCTTCTGGATGGTGTCCCTGGGTGAGATCTGGTCACATACAGAGATAAAATCCTAAAATAGATCCATAGGTACTTTCTTGCTTTTTAATTATGCATTCTGCAAAGCCAAAGACTGTAAACTGGCACATTTGTAGCTGAACCTGCTTAATATCATAAACTTTTAAAACTGCTCGTATTATATGCTGCATTGGCAATATTTAGATACTGCATGCAATAAATCTAATCTTAATGGGACACCAATTCTCTTATCTTTGGACAATTCCCACCTGGTGTTCTTAGGACAAATCACATTGTCCACCAGGGACAATTGCAAGAGAGAGAGAGATGTATGTGGCTTAAGACTCGACTATTTTTGTTGTGGTCACAAGCTGAAAAGGAAAAGGCACTGGAGGCCCTCTGGTGTCCATTGCAACATTAATTGATGAGAACAGAAAAGCAAGTGAACCAAAGTGGGTGCTTCTGAGGCACTAGGACCTTGGAAGCTAGCTTTTGTACTGTGATTGCTTCTTATTGCTGCATGGTTCATGGTGTGCCTAAGCACACACTATGAGATCAATTTTCCTTCAGTTAACACAGTTTGCTAACATAAACAAAAAATTATTTTGCTAGCTGTTGAACTTCTGCCACAAGCTTTTTCTACACAGCTTTATCTTACCTTGGAAAATAGAGATATTTATCTGTGAAGTAGATTATAGTGAAATAAATTTTCAAAAACCATTCTATCAAACATTTTTGAAAACTAACAATATTTATATTTTTAAATTTCTTGTTTGTTGTTAAACCAAGCATCATCTGGAACAAATCTCCCTGACCTGCTAAAGTGCACTAGAAAGTTTGAGAACATTCATTTACCAAAATTAAACATAACTTTTCCAGACTAGATTTTTAAGCACAGTGTAACAAAATTTCAAAACCATCATCATTTATAGGTCAGTTATTCTCGGTAGCTCATCTTTTCTAGTCTTTTAGCCATATTTTTTCTATTGTCTTCATTCTCCTAGCTATTTATTTATTAGGTCTGTGCCTTGTTGTAACATTTTTGTAGTTTGCTTCCTGGTGTTTGTAGCTTACGCTCTTTGTTTTGTGCCTTGATATAACATAACTGTCTAGTTATACCATAACATAATTATATTTAATCTTTTTGCATAGTTTTTAATGAAATGTGAACAAACTCGTCATACTTCCACCTAGGTTATCATAGCAAGTAATAATGTACCTCAATCTGTAACTTTTACTTGAAACTTTTACATGGAAACTTTTACTTGAAGACTCGTTTTCCTTTAGCCATCTCTTTTCTAATCACTAGATCTTTTCAGTGTCCAAAGAGAATTCATGAAGTGCTAAAGATCATCCTAGGGATGGAAGAAATTTATATGACAATGTTTAAAATTTCTGTCCTTCTGCCACAGTGTTCTGAGAAAAATCCACAAATTCAGTTCTCATAATTTCTTACTAGGCAACTTCAAATTTATCAGCACTGCATGTGTTAACAGTTCATTTTATAATCTTTCACTTTTGGCCTCACAACACCTGATTGCTGTTTATTTCACAAAACAGAACTGTTTAATTTCTTAAATTCTAAAAGAACTTTATCTGGTGGTAAATCTTCAGCTGACAGATTAAAAATAAAACCACAAAGAGAACAACATCTTCTCAGAGTATCCCAGAATAATACTATAAAAACTTCAGACAGATTAGGAAAAACAGAATATGTAGAATTTGGCAGCAGATGAGCTTAAAAACTACCAGCACTCTGTTGTGTAAAACAGTTTGTGAGTGAGTATATATTTAAATAAAATAAATGTGAAAACAAACAAAAATATCTGTTAATCTACAGAAAATGGAGGGAATGAGGTGATACTGCATGGAGATCACTAGGAGTACAGACACAGTAATTTTATGTGCATTTTATCTATCTAATACTAGCTTCAACAGTCAATAAAAACCATGTTTGGAATAGCAGATGCCACATTACACATAGCAACTTCTTAAAGAAGCGTGCTTTGGGATTATTTTCCAAGACAATGCAAAAATGAATTGTTTGTCAGATATTAAGAACTGAATAAATGACATAATTTTTCTTCTACTGACCTAGAAATCTCCTTGGCTCTTTCCTGGTATATGCTGCTCCTCCAAATAATCTTGTGAAATAGAACTTAATTGCAAAAAGTAATGAAACTTGAGCAAGCATAGTAGCCAATATATAGAAAAGCTTTTCTTCAGCATGCATACTGTATCTTAATGGAAAGATTTTCTACATTTAGTGTTGATTGTTGAAATAAAAATGTAATAAAATGCAAATATCCCTTTAAATGCTTTTAATAAGCAAGTATTATTTTTACAGAACCACTACCTCTGCTCCCACAACCAACCAACTAAAAACCAAAACCAAAACTCCAGACCTGGTGGAAATAAAATCTTGCTTTAACTGGAAGAACTTCAAGATACATATGTGTTTAGTTCAACAAGGATGAACTATGTAGGCATGGGTCATTATTCAAGCAGAAATCTGGCTAATATTGGGTATGATTTCAGCTGATAACCCAGTGGACATACTGGGCAATATGTTATCAGTATTTTGCAATTTTCAGAGCTCTATAAGTATGGGGTGTAGACAAACAGGATGTCATAAAAACAGTACTCCCTTATATAGGGAGCCATAAAAGCATTACAAGGCTGAGGGCTGCACTGCACCAACTAAATCTAAAATAAAGAAGTGTAGTAAAGCTTGTAAAACTGAAAGACTGAAAAGAGAGGCAAATGTATTTGTACTTCCAAAATTTGAGATTTTTCATCTCTTCTCAGCATCTGCTATGTTTCTGTTCTTTATTTCCCTGTCTATAACTGAATAAAACACTTTAAGAGACCGTTGTTTTGGATATTCATATCATACTGTTTCCAGACCAGTGGAGCCTATTTAAGATAAACTCATCATGCTACGTGTTCTCTAAAAACCAGCCTTGGCAATATGTATTTCCCATGTACAAAATCTTTCCATCTCTGAAAAATAAGTGATAGAAAAAGGATGCTTTTATGCTTATTTTGCATAAAAGAACTTGGGTGGGGAAAGAAGAAAATAACTAAAAATACTGCAAGAAGAAAGGCAATGGAACAGAGAAATGAAGTGTCTTCTCTAAAAATACAGTTGAGCAGTTTAGCAAAATCAGTCTTCTAAGCTTTTTTGGAGGCAGATAATATTGATGTCTTAGGATTTTAGCTTCTGTATTTTTCGTGTATCTGTAATTTTAATGTGTCATTCTGGACTTCATATAGGGTGCTAAAGCTCCTGTTCTCAGCATTTTTAGACAAAACAGTTCCTCCAAGCTTGATGGGGGGAGCATACTAGGAGTAATTGACATAATCACCTGAAGCTGTAATTGGTAGATTAAAGCTCAATACGCAAATGGGCAGAACTTATAAATTATGAAAAACTCTTGACTCATTGTCCAATTTGGCTGTAGCCCTTGGATGGACTATGTTTGCCCTAAATATACCGGAAGGTCGTTGAATAAATTTAACTGCTTTTTATTCCCTTAACCTTGTATAGCCTGTGGTTTAAGTAAGCCCATTAAGGCATCAGTATGAGCTACATTCATGGATCTTTTTGATTATTTTTGTCACCTAGAACATACCTTGTTTTAAAGTTTGGAACAAACAAATTCCCTTGGAAGTGTGAACATGCGTTTCATCATAACTCAAAGGAAATTTGTTGTTGTCCTGAACACAGGACTGTTACCTAGTGCAGCAGCAACTCACACGAGAGTTGATACAAGATATTTCTGTGTTTTATCCCCTTGTGTGCAAAGGAGGGATCTGGGTGTTAGCACACAAAAGGCTGGCTCTCCGATTATCTAAACTTTATACTATTTATACATTTTAACAAAGGCATCAGCATTCATTGGTCACAATTTCCACAGCTTTCACATAAATTACTACTCAACCCCCTATTTGCTCATTGTGTCTCTCATTTCTTGTGCGAATTAGTCCTCAGTCACAGTCCTTCCCTCCAGCTGACCCTGGGATCTGTTTGGAGTAGGTGATCACTTAGTTGGTGGTTGCAATGTCCCACTGCTGGAATTGCCTTTCCCCCATTTACTGCTCAGTCCTGGCTTCATTCCTGGTGCCTCTCATTCATCTTGGGATTGTCTTCCCTTGTCCTTGAAACAAAAGGTTAGCCAAGAATACAACGTTCACACAGCAATTTCTTAATCATAACTATCCAGCTACAGCTACTGATTAATAAGTATTTAAAAAATTGCTAAATTTTACTCAAGTCTTGAGGGGTTTGTATCTTGAGGAGATCAAGATCACTGTGGTGGAAATTCTTAAAAATACTTACGGTCTTAAAAAGACATAAATCTATATTTCTTCCAAAGAAAAACCATTAACAACATGAGAGAAAACGTGAGCTTTTACTTGCATTAAGATGCATCTCTTTGCAAAACTGCTTCCACATTAGCACTTAAATATTCACAAAAAAACAGTTGTAAGATAGTCTGTGCAACACCATTTCTTTTATCATGATGCAACTTCCCTGTCTGCTGGATTGTTGTTACTGATTTAAAATTAAAGAAGAAAAGATTAATTTGATCTTCACAGTGAAAAGTTGTCTTTGTTTATCTGAAGGTGTATTTTCTTTTAGATGATGGAAGAAAGCTTTCTAATACAGGAATAAGGAAAAACTTTGAATACCAGATGAAGTTAGGAGTATATTAATATACATTTCCATGATAAAACTGTTATAAACTATACTTATGATTGCATATTGATTCCAGAAAAAAATATTTTTTAAGCTTTTACATAATACTTCATTTCTTTGTCATACACAAATATTTTATAGATACAGAATTTAAATTAATGATTTCATTTTAAGAATTTAATTTTAAAGAATTTAATTTTTAAGAATTTAATTAAAATATTATTAATACTGATGCCATATAAATCTCTCAACATCTTACTTGATTGTTTCTAGTTGTACATTTCTCCTCTGTGTTTAATGCAACACAGGTGATAGTGAAGCATACTCACATATCTCTATATATGTATATTCATATACTCAAATTAGTGAAGAGCTGTCTTCTGTAGCAGGAATATTGTAAATACACCTGTCACTGTTTGAAGATTATCACAACATTATTCAATAAACAAGGTTGTTAAAATGTCATTCTGAAATCCCTGTGCTATTCTTTTGATACAACAACCATTGTTTCAGCTGCAGAAAAGCCCGGTCCTTTTCTCTTTTTACTCTGCTCAGAAAATAGATTCAAGGTTTTTCAGACACTTGCTAAATAAAAGTAGGTTAATTACAAAGTTTGTAATGATTTTCAGCATCACTCACATGATTTTGAGCCCATCTTTATTTTGTGGTCACAACGTACATCTGGTGTTATCAGTAAAAGAAAATTATATAGGTTGAATATGCAGAGAGCATAATGGTGATGCAAATCAATACAACCCAGTATAAGTCAACTACATAAATTTTCCCCAAAGGAAGATTTAACCTGAAGAGTCAATCTGTTCCATGCAGAAGTGTCATTATTTCTTTACTGACCATAGCACCAGTGTCATTCTGACCTTTAAAAAATTCTGAGTGCTATAAAAACTATCCTTTATAGAAGTAAACAGCTCATGAAAATATTCCATTTTATATGTCTGAAAGATGGTCTAATATTATAAGTGGAAAAGAAAAAAAATCCCCCAAAACTATGAGTTTGATTTTTATCTTCATTTGGTTCTGAACATAGACTTTAGGAAATTTTTTTTTTTTTGGTCTCTCTTTAAAAGTAAGTTATGTGCTGCCTGTCTGTTTACTATTAATGACAAAATCTAAAAAGACAACCCATATTAGTTTTGTTTTATGCTAGAAATTTTTTTTCCTCAGTGGTTGAAAAATGATGATTTAAAATCTGTCATCACAGATTAGGTTGTTTTTTTTTATTCAGCAATGTTTTGATAAAAAACTGTTTGGATTTTTTTTTTTTTTTAAGAATGTACTGTAGCCTCTTTCTACAATATATGTATTTTGTATGAATGTTTTCTAGTATACCTCAGAATAACTTAAATCCCCAGAAAGCCATGTGTTTTACTTCAAAACAGTCTTTCAGGTGTCCAAAATTTGGGTCATTTTTGGCTGTCTGTGGAACTACATATTTTAATTGAGAAAAAATCCTTGCTACATGGAGAAGGAAGAAAGTCTTGTGCTCTGGTGAACATAATTTCGAGAGAGATCTTGGTAAGGGTGGGGCCTTAGGAGAATGCACCACAGTCACTGCAAAACACTGCAGTTTGAATGCAAATAATGAATTTTGATATTTTCTCTTAGTGAATGGAATGATCATTGTCTAACTAATAACTGAATAAATATGAACATACAAGAGAGTTTTGGACTTGCTGTAAGGAATACAAAGCCTTTGTCAATTTTCCATTGCCTGCCATATCTGCCGTATCTTATGTTGGGTAGAGATATCCATTTCCATGAGATAATTAATTAAGCCAGATACAGAAACCTAAACACTGCTATAAATTTATTCTTTTTGGCTCTCGATCGGTTATATCTATTATTCTTGCAAAAGTGGTGGTAATACTCAGTACTAGAAGGACAAGTTTTCTTCCACTTGAGAAATAAAACCACTAAACCTCTCTTTTCTCTCTCTGTATCCTGTTGTACCCATTGAGAAAATAGTGCCTTTGCCTAAAGAAAAAACAAAAGGAATACTTTCACTTGAGCACTCAGACTCTTAATTACAATGAAACAAAAAGCTTTTAAGAAAAGTGTCTAGAATTGAACTGGGAATTCCTTGGCTGCCAGAGATGAAAATACTTTTTAGTAACTTGAAGAAGCAAATGTAATCTGCTTACCTTTTATAGGTTAGGGAAGCAAGGTTTATTTCCATAATACTTCATTTCCACTTGTCATACACAAAATTCAGGACTATATTCCTTTCTTCAGCAGTAGTCAGTCTTTTAAGCCTTTAGTGCCTTACATGATCATTTACAGCTGAGCAAAGCACATGTGAGTTCTGCTGCTCCAATTTGATATTTACTATTCCAAGTCCTCTCTTCAAGAGCAAATTACATATGAATGTGAAACCATAGAAAAAAACACTAGATTGCTACTTTGGAAAAAATATAGTGCATAGAGTGAGGTAACACAAGATTATCTGTAGTCTTTAAGGGCCACTTACAGCTTATGCCTTTAAGGTCCCCTTGTAAGTGTGTGAGAGGTACTTCAATTTTAGGACTAGTAAGGGATATTGCATTTTTTACCAGGACATAAAGAGTCAACAACTGTCTAATCGAAAATTGAATAATTCCTTTTTATACAAATACTTCAACAGATTTTGACTCCAACACTGTTATAGTTTCTGTATACCATCTATTTATCTTGGTCTCTTTGCAAAATAGCTAGCATCTAGTCCAACATTTTGCTTGGTCTTTTATCATCATTTCACAGGATTAAAATTTTAAAACTTCTATTAAATATCAAGCTAATGTTTTCATGTGTCATTTTCACATGACAATAACACTGATGGCTCACTGTTAAATACAGTTTTAGATGTACACAGAGAACATGCTCACACATCTAAGATCTCTTTAGACAATTTTTTAGCACTGCAATATCTTTACTTGAAAGATAATGCTTGATGTTAAAAGCTGTTTATCCTTATACCTGAAAGTTTTGTCCATATGCCTGCCAATCACAGAAGAGTTGTATATTTTATATTTCAATGATTACCTTACCTGTATTCTTCTTCTGCCTTCCTGGTCTCATGTCTCATGCAATGAAAAAGACACATGTATTAGTTTCCTCTGAGAGCAGCCAGAAAAGTCTTTTGAAGAGCTGTGGAGATATATATAATAGAGAAGTTCCTGCTAACACTTCCCAAGCCAAAGAATATTGGTGTAAGGAAGGGAATATCAGAAGGATATGCTAACACAATTTTTTTGTAGCTCTTAGAGAAAGACTTACTAGCGAGGAGTGATGTGCTAACGTGATAAAGTTAAGACTGTGTCACTTTCTGTTAACAGTGGCACATCCTTCTAGAGTCAATTATATATATATGATTATGTGCTAAATGACCTGAGATGGGCATTCATAGAATCAAAGGATAACAGAATGGTTGAGGATGGAAGGGACCACTGGAGGCCATCTGGTCCAGTGCCCGTGCTCAACCAGAGCCACCTAGAGCCATGCCCAGACAGCTTTTGAATATCTTCAGCGATGGAGACTCCATAGCCTCTGTGAGAAAACTGTGCCAGTGTCCAGTCACCCTTACAGTATGAAATACTGCTTTATATTGCAAAGGAACCTCCTGTGTTTCAGGAGCATTGTGCCTCTTCTTGTGTTTGATCATGGCAAAAGCTAAGTAATTTTAAACAGAAAACTTTTAAATAGAGAATTATCCCTGCCCATTCCCTTGTTACCTTTTAATTTCTATCACATATAGAATTAATATAGGTAAAGTTTGTTGTGTAGAAAAAAAGTGCAGATTAAACAGGTCCCCTTTAATCATAAGCTAATTTGCATTTTTGGATTATTTGGGTTTGACAGGTAGTAGTTTCATCAATGCAAGATTCATATTAATCAGAGCAGATTGAAGAAATAAAAATTTAAATAGGCCTAGAACAGCCTATTGCTGGTATTATGTAGTGATCCACCTGGGGGAGGTGATGAGTTGCTCATATGAGAGTGGTGTGTAATATTCTATAAGTACTAATTAAGAGGAAGCAATTTGCTTGTATCATGGGTTGCAAGAGAAAATATCTTCCAATCCCATATTTCTGTGACTTTTCTGTGGTACACCTGCATGAGCTTATACTACAAATGGAAATGAAGAAATACAATCCTTGGGACTTCTTTTGAAATATGTTTGAGATGCAAATAGGGAAAAACTCAGATAATGAAAAATTTCCTTGATCATATAGTACCAACGGTATTTGCCATGATCCAAATACTTAAGTGGTTGTCCATCTGGCTTCCAGAACAGTAAATTTCCCACTAGTCAGATGCTCAATAAATGGCATTTTTTGGTCAACCTCAGTGGTGCTATGCCAGTGTATTGCACATAATGCTTCAAACAACCTTGCTTTTTCATAGTTGTACCAATAAAAACCTTATTTCAGCAGAAACACTAATCTGCAAATGATTAGTCAGCAATATATCTGGAATTTTAATTCTTCTGCTATCAGAATGACAGGTGTCAAGACACAGTGTTTAGAAGTCCATGTTTTTCAAAACATGGACTTCTAGAAAGTTGTTATTATGACAGTGATGAACCAGACTTTTCCTTCAGTCTGAACACTATGAGTGGCATTGGAGGCACTAAGGAAATGTAAACAGTGATGTTTTAGAACCAGACATTTGAGACTACCCGCCAGTGATATGAGACAAGTTACATGCATACATCTGCAAGAAATGTCATTAGACATGGCAAAACATTAAGGCATCTTGAACAAGGAAGAAGGAACCCTGGGTTTCTGATTCAACCTGCACCATATATTGTATTAATTTTATGGAAGAAACCTGATGCTATAATTTAAATTGACATTAAAAGGACTGACTGCAGCATTTACAATTTACATCCAAATATTATAAAAAGTCAAGGCAGGGGTGTGTCACGTATTAGATTTGGGCTTACTCTCTTGCGAAGGCTAAAATTTTAAAACTGCTATGATCAGATTTGCTTTCCCTGATTTACTCTAGCAATATACTTGCTGCAAATGTTTATTTATTTAAAGAAAGTGTAAATGGCAGACAGGCATGTTGGTCATCAAACCATCTGAGTAAGTTTCTGCTAATTCTGAGTTATTACAGTAATGTACTTCCCAGTAGATTAATGGCTAAAGATATTAAGTCCACAACCAAGAAAAGAAAAGAAAAATATTTCAGCCTCTGCAGTGTTCCAATAAGACCTCACTATGGCCAAGCAAGTACAAAAATATATATGCCTCAAACTCCACAAAAATATGATCTAAATTCCAGCACAATTTGTGGTCTCCTCCACACTTTTACACTCATCTTTGCTCCATGTTTTGTTGCAAATTCTGCTGCACTATTCTTAACTGCTTTTTATTCTTAATTCCCTGTTCAACAGTAAAACCTATTATATATGTGTCATAAGTAAAACACAAAAGTTATCCTTTTTGACTTATGAAATTAATAGACACTGGATCAATAACTTCTGTTTCCAATTTTACTGCATTTCAAGTGTAGTTTAATCTACATTGATATAGAAAAATGCTCCCCACTATGTATAGTATCTTCATACCATACAATAAAAATACGTGCTCTATATGTAATTACATTTTATTATATGTAGTTATTGCATGTATATATGTAGTTATTATATATATTATTATATGTAGTTACAATTAAAACAAAGATTGTTGAAATTTTGGCTTTTAAGAATGTACCATGATGACCTGATTGAAGGTATTCTCTCAAACCAGTGTTTACCTCAATTCTGTGAGCTGAAAGCAATCGCAGTATTTCCCTGACAAGTAATTTTTCAGTGTTCAGTCAGATGCTGAACAGTTTCTTAGTACAGAACAGTCCACAAAACTAAGGGAATGATGAAAGAAAAGGTGTGTTTTGTTTTGGTTTTTGGGTTTTTTTGGCGGGGAGGGGGGTTGGGGTTTTTTTGTTTGTTTTCTGTTTGTTTTTTGTTTGTTTTTCTTTTTTTTTTTTTTTTTTTTTGTTAGGCTGTACCAGAACAAAACTGGAAATATTTAATGGACTAAATAAAGCATCTTATTAACCAGTATGTCGTGGTTTGACCCT
>VZTX01005169.1:59989-148967 GCA_013400915.1 Pardalotus punctatus | reverse complement strand
CCCGGCCCGGCAGGTGGAGGCGAGGCGGCCCTGGGTGGGCTGAGCTAACTCGGCCTCGGCCGCGGAGTGAGGGCAGGATGGGAGGAGCTGCGCCAGGGAGGTTTAGGCTAGGCATCAGCAGGAATTTCTTCCCTGAAGGGGTTGTTAAACATTGGAATGGGCTGCCCAGAGAGGCAGTGGAGTCACCGTCGCTGGAGGTGTTGAAGGAAAGGCTGTACATGGCACTCAGTGCCATGGTCTGCTTGACGTGGTGCGGTTTGGTCACAGCTTGGACTCGATGATCTCAGAGGTTTTTCCCCACCTCACTGACTGTGATTCTGTCATCTGGCAACCGCTGTGAGGCAGGTTGAGCTCTTGCCACCGCTCTAACAGAGCACAACACGGAGAAACACCCTCTGCATAAAGCAAAAAGGCTTTTCAGAGGGGGCAGCGACAGGGATACTGATGTGCTGTTTCAGAGTTACCAATACTATTAATGCTAATGGCAGGCTAAATAGTCAAGATGGTATTTTTATGATAGCCAGCAAAAGAGGAGGCTTCCATCACTGCTTCAAACTTCTTCATCAAGGACAGCTAGAAATTTGCTGAACACACTGTGTATTGTGAAGTGGTGCAGGGGGTAAGGCCGGATTCCTGCACAGCACTCCAGCTGGTGCCTTCAGGAGGCAAATGAAACTGCCTTTTAACATTCATAATCATGTTAAAATATCTGTAAGGGAATCTGTCATTTTCACACTATAACCATGTTGTGGCCAAGGTTGCCCAGAGAAGCTGTCAGTACCCCATTGCTGGAAGTTTCAAGGCCAGGTTGGATTCAGCTCTGAGCAACCTGGTCTAGTGGAAAGTGTCCCTACCCATAAAAGGGAGTTGGAAATGAATGATCTTCAGGGTCCCTTCCAACCCAGGCCATTCTATGTTTCTGTGATAGATGCAATGCAGGTACACAGAATCAAAGGTGCCCAGGTGCTGGTACAGGGAGCATGAAAGTGTGTAGAAATATGTGGACTCCCAGCCTCACTCGGTGTGTCAGCATTGCACAGGTGTGTGCAAACACAGGACCTCTTGCAAGAGCAGCCCAGCCTAGAAGCAGTGAGGATCTTTCAGGCAGCTCCTTCCCTGGAAACACAAGGCTGGGTGCTGTTGTTTGAAAAAGAAAAAATCAAAAAGGTCTGGTGGTGAATACTCAGTCTCTTGTTGAATTGAAATTTTTATTGTTAAGGGTTGGTTGTGTGTATAACACTTGAGGTGGCTGCTGAGTGGGCGTATCAGCACCACTGAAATTGTTGTACCTGCTGTCTAGAAGCAGAATAGCTCAGCTCAGTGATATCCATGGCTTTATTGTTCTCCAAACTTCAATTTAACTTAATTGATTTAATTTAACTTCACATACTTGGGAAGATTTACAAACAAAGAGCATTGAACACCCCTTGCTGAAGTACATAAAATGAGTTTGCTATGAGAACTGCAGGTGTGAAACCTGTCACAAATTGGCACAAGAAAGCATTGTAAAAGCATGGTTAGATCCTTTTTAGGGCTCCAGATTGCTCTTTTTGTCAGTCCTGGAGACAGTGGAGTTAATAATGATAACTGACCTCCACAAATGAGAGGCTGAGAACAACATATTTAAAGGGCGAAAAAAAGTGTCACTGCTGTAGATAAACTGAAAAGAAAAAAAAGTGTTTTCACCTGTTAGGACACTGAGCATCACCATCAACATGTCTTATTGCAAAAAAAAAAAACAGTGGCAAAGCATTCCCTGAAGAAGGATGCACAAGGGATAGGGGATTGCTTTTCCTGTCAGCCCATGGTTTATAATTATAGGTATTAATTCCACTCATCACTGTTCAAGCTGCTAGTGAAATCCTCTTGTCCCTGCCCCTAATGCTTCCACCTGCCTCGTGTATAGGCCCATGAAAGGCAGTGGAAGGGGAGTACATGTGTATTTTGTTACTTTGGATGTGTTTGATAAGGTGGCTTGGGCTGCCTCCTGAAAATCAGAGCTTTAAGGTAGCATTCAAGTGTCTTTAAAATCAAAATTACAGTAATTTGTGGACACATAAGCCCATCCATCAAATAAACCCCCTTCACCTCTTTTAAAACAGAAGGCCAAAGATGCACTGCTCATCAGCAGTAGTCTGTGTTTTCTGTTTGTGGGTGATGAGGAGCTCTACCAAAGCAGGTATTTTGAGCACATGTTGGAAACACAGCATATAATAAGATTTCTCTGTTACTGCAAGAAAAAGTTTGTGCGTTTGGAGCTGGACTGTGTTAGGGATGGCACTGGTTACAATATAAATGCTCACTTTATTAGTGTTCCTGCTCTGCCTCCCATTCTCAAAAGCAGCTGCTCTGTCTGATACTGGATTGATGTCCTTGCCTATGTCAGCAGCTGATGAGGAGGGTGAGAAATACAAACTCACATGTGTCAGATTTGCCAAGTGCTGGCTGACCAGTGTATTTTCTTACCTGAGTTTTGAAATCCCTCTCAGAGAGAAAATTCCATGCAACAATTCTGCATGGCATTTCTTAGAGAATTGGACAAAAAGTTTATAGATCTCAGGGGGAAAATACATCCTTGAAAAACTGCAAAAAATTGTGTTGCAAACTTTAGTGGCACAGCAGAAATTCCACATCTTCCTTGTTTACTGCAGAAGCTTAGAATAGCCCACCTGTGCTACTGTTGCTGTCTCTCTGTTTTCTGCCTGAAATGTTTTCTGCTGCTCTATAACCCACAAGACAGGACATTAGTTTTTTTTGACAGAACATTTGCCAATCTCTTTATAAGTAAGTGTCCCTGCTGTCCTTTCTTTTTTCTCTGGCTATCTTTGCTGAACCTCTTTACTACCTCCTGCCCCTCAGCCCTACTCTGTTAGATCTGTGACTGCTCACAACCCCCAAGCTCGAATCTTGTAGCTATCCCTCACAGTTGCATTTTGGGCCCTTTCCTTATCCGTCTGTTGTCTTCTCCCAGGCAGTAAGAGCAGGCTGGAATCACAGAATGATTTGGGTTAGATGAGACCTTTAAAGGTCACCCAGTTCAATCCCCTTGCCATGAGCAGAACACTTTCCACTGGATCAGACTGCTCAGGGCAGCCTGACCTTGAATATTTCCAGGAATGGGGCATCCACCACCTCTCTGGGCAACCTGTCCCAGTGTTCCACCACCCTCATTATAAAAACTTTCTTCCTTATATCTAGTCTGCATCAGCTGTATTTTAATTTAAAACTATAACCCATTGTCCTGTTGGAATAGGCTCTGTTAAAAAGTCTGTCCCCATTAGTCTTATAGGCCCCCTTAAAGAAAGGCTACAATAAGGTCTCTCTGGAGTCTTCTCTGGGCTGAAAAACCCCAACTCTCAGTCTGTCCTTATAGGAGAAGTGCTCCAGCCCTCTGCTAATTTTTGTGGCCCTCCTCTGGACCTGCTCCAATAGATCTGTGCCTTTCCTGATCCAGGCTATTGGTGTTGATGCAGCTTGTTTTGTGATGTGTTAGAGGGGCACCAAAGTGCCTGGGAACAATGTCTTAGGCTGTTCCTCCTTTGCCAGTACCACTTAACCTATGAACATCCTGAGACCTCTGCAGCAAGCTGGGGATGATAGAAGAGTTGAAAATCACTCAGCCGAATTTGACTGGCACAGTGTGTAGAGTTTGCATTTATTTCCTTTACTTAGCTGAAGCAGCCAGGAGACTGTATCAGCAGCCTAGAATAGTTCAGAAATGCCACATTTCATCCTGATACAGGGTTTGAGCAGGACATCCATGGTGCAACTGCTGTTCTCAAGGTGGGAGTTACAGATGCAGACTGGGTTCAGAACTGGGCTGCCACTTCTGCCATAGCTCCCTGTGGGACTGAGTTAAAAACGTGGCTTCTGAAAGCCCACTGAGGGCTCTCCCATCACTCCAGCTGTTGTGCTGGGAGATTTCCAGCTGTGTTTGGTTCAGCTGGAATGTGCAGCTCCCTAGGGAGTTTGCTGTGACTGTATTGCAGAGCAAGATGGAGCGAGCACAAGGCAACATTCCCCAAGGACTGCAGGAGCTGAGTTTGCAAAGCCAAGATCTGCCATCAGAGAACCCTGACCTTTGTATTAGTCACTATTGAGTGGATCCTCAGTATTTTTCAGGCTCACCATACAGAAAACGTCCAGCTTTGTTCAGCAGATCCACAGCCTGTTCAGTTGTGCTGCCTTAGCACAGCAGACACATTCGAGCTCTTTCCCTGCTCTCTAAAAGATTTCTTTTAGAAGTAATTTAATATCACTGTGGAGGTAACATGATGTTCTGTCACTATTTTAGGCTGGATGTGGTCTGAGTTCATTAGCTGAAGTTTCCCAAATACAATTTTTCTCTTTTGTGATCCTCAATTGTAACTAATCTTTTTGTTAAACTTCCTATTTTTGTTGTTGTTTTGGGTTTTTTTAATAAATAACTTTACAGACTTTCAGAAGAGATTGTTTTGGCTATGGATCTAAGTGCTTTTTGGAAGAAGGGGATAAGTAATTCTGTGATTAGGAATGTAAAAGAGTCTTTTTGTCAAGGCCTAAAGAGTTACAAGAATGACCTGAAAGATTCTTAACGGAATTGAAGCTGTTTGGTCATGTATTTTTCATACCAAATTTTAAGGATGTTGTGATTATAGCCCTAAATTCTGGAGATTCCAGTGGGGTCAAACCTGGATTACTTTGATGAACATCCTGCCATACAGTAGCTGCTAAACTCCAGAAACATAGGAACAGCAAATGCTTCTAGAAGAAGCTTTGAGGACATGAAAAGCTTTCCTTTGCTCAGGAAAACTGTCACCCTAACTGTGCTGTGCTAACTGTGCCTTTCTCCCTAACTCATGCTTTGGTAATAGACAGAAAATAATTAAAGACTTGCTGTGCCAGGGAGTGGATCTGTTCTGTAGAACCTTCAGCGTAAATCAGATATTTCTGGCTAGAAATTCCCTTTCAAAATTCAGCTTGACTTAGTTATTGTACATTTGAACGCATAAATGCAGAAAGCTGCCTTCCTTTCTGACTTCTCCCCAGCTCTTTCTCAGCTTACCGAGGAACACAATTATTAAAAAAAGAAATAGAAGAAGAAAGGACAGTTCAGTAGCACTCAAGGGAGAGAGAAGAAACTATTCCAAGTGCAGATGTGTTACAAAGCAGGTGCCAGCCCCCGTCAGTGCCTGGCTGTTCCAGATTCCAGGAGAGCAGCTCTGCTCACTTCTGGTGGGAGAGGTGGGATGACCACATGGAGATCTGCTCTGATGCCTAAATGTCAGTGCTCACACTGCCCACTGAAGCAAGACATTATATATCATAGTTTACAAACCTGTGCTGACACGAAATACTTAATTTTGTTCATTGTTCCTGCAAATGTGTCTGGTTTGAGCAATACTCTGTGGTAGGGGGACCCATGAGCTACCAGTCTGCATACAAGCATTTCCTTTTATTGATTTTCTCTTTTATTCAGTACGTCCTGTGTTTGAGTTATATCTTGAGGAGTACTTTCCTGTTTCCTTGGTTTTGAGCAATAAATTGTGATGCTTTCTGCATGCTCTTTTATCCACCTTTGTTCAAAACACTGCTTACCTTTTAAGTATTTTCTTTTGGGGATGTGCTTCCATGGCCGATTGTTCCTGTCTCCAGTATGTGAATCTTATCTCATTTGCAATGACTTTCAAAGGGTGCTGGATAGCTCAGCTTTTTTTAACCTAAGCAAGGGTATAGCCATTGATTATCATGGTATCAAAAATAATGGTTTGTAAAAATAGTAAGTATTCTTTTTCATACTGCTGTCCTGGCAAAAGTGGTGTGCGAAAGGATTTTAAGCAGAGGTTAAGCTAAAGCAGTGTTTGAGCTGTTTTTGTCAGCAGATCTCTGTCCTGTGCCATTGGATTTGGAGGCAGGTGGACAGTTCAGACTGTGACCCTCATTGTACAGGAGTTCCTATAGACCAGTGTTGATTGTTCTGTGCCATGAGGGTGATTCTCTGCCTTTCAGATTCCTGGCTCTTTCATACTGGCAGAATGAAATAACTGCTTGAGTACTTTAAGGTTTTGCAGCTTCACTGCTTGCACTTGTTCCCAGAACTGCTCTGCTGAGCATGTTTTACATCATCTTGGAGCACTTGAGTGTAGCCATAATGAAAAAGGATTATTTGTACCATTTTTAAATTTATGATACTAACTTAGAACTGTTGACACCTTTTTGGAGAGTAGTGGTTTACACATATGCATGTGATAATCAAATGCAGTGATGCCCAATCTTCCAAATGCAGTGGGGAGGCAATTTTGTCCCCCTGCTATTCTAGTGACGTACTGCTCTGGTGCTGCTGTGAAAAACTTTGCTGTCCAGCCTTTTCCTCTACCCAGGACCTTTACTGGGCTCACCCACAACATCAGTTCCTCCCATTCATCCTCATCTTCCCTCATGTTCCCCCAGTGCCAGGCTGAGGGTGGGCCCAGCTCTGATGTCCTCTCTCTCCCCTTACTGGGTGTGCCAGGGTGCAGTTGCCCCATTGCCCCTCTCTGCCTTCCCAGATAAAGAAAATACTTTTTGAGGATTTGAGAGGGCAAGAAAAGGAAGAATAGCAGAGTGAAAGGAGCTAGCAAATCAGGATTGCTCCTTATGGATGGAAGCTGAGTTTTCTGTTGGCTGTTCCTATTTCCCTGTCCTCTTCTATGAGACTGATGTGTGGGGTCATTGGGGGATTGCTGCCCAAAACCAGCTGACACCAGCTGCCTCCGTTGTAGGGAACTGGCCAGCAAAGCAGGCATCTCATTAGGAGGGACATTGCCAGAGGCAGGAGTGATATTTATGTGAGCCCAGAAGCTTTACTGTGTCACTTGAAGACTGGCTCCAGCCCAAGCCAAGAAATTTGAGTGGGCAGAATAGATTTCTTTGCTGTTGGTTGTTCCTATATTTTTAAGCACTCCATCCTTAATTGCCTGAAAAATTGGTAATAATATAGAGAAATCACTACAGAGACCTTTTTTTGAAATACTCCCAGATGGAATGAAAGTCTGCCTTTTGATTCAGGTCCAACCTCCCAAAATTCAAGTGTATTCACCAGTACAGAGGAATTTATTTTCCACTCGGGGATGCAAGTGTAAATAAGATCTTTGACATGAATAACGAGAGCAGGCTGTTCTCTGAGTGCTGCTGAACTGTTTCCATTTGTCCTCTGGAGAGCTGTAGGAAAGGTCTTTACCTTTTACAATAGTTCTTGGGGGTGACTTGATTCTTTCTACCACGTGCCTCACTCCTTGTTGCAGGGAAGGAATGTGGTGGGTAAACCATCCAGTTTCTCAGCCTAAGTAAATTACTGGAATATTGTTCCATTTTTGTCTATAAAACTGGGAAATTGACCAGTGAAAAATGTCACTTCACTTAGAGCATCCCAGTTATTACAGGTGTTTAGACAATGTGTTAAAAGCAATTGTCAAGAAACTTTTGCATGATTAATCCTCTTTGCCTAGATGGTTAATATTATGGTTTTAAAAACAGACAATTTTTTTCTTCTGAAAAATCTGAGCTTTTGACAGATTGGGGGAGAAAAGTTCCACAGATCACAGATCTGTGGTTACAGCAATAATATTCCTACACTGTTTGAAGATAAGCGTGGAATAGGAGGTGAACTGTTACCTGGTCAGACCCTGAAACTTCCAAACATTGTGTTTCCTGAAGTGTTGGGAAGTAGTGCTCCTGCTTGGATAGCATTTGACAAGCAGGTATGTAAAAATACTTTTTTTTTTTAATGAGTATCTCCAATATGACAGAGTATAAGGATGAAATTCCATTAGTCAGATATTTCAGAAGATTATTTTGTGCATGCAAAAAAAGCTTCTAAATAGATGAAAAGAGTGGTAGCGGGTATTTTTTTCATTATATTAATATGTTGGACAATTGATATAAACATATATCATGCCGTACAACAATGTATAAAAGTATTTTTGTATTGGGATACATCTCTTACAGGATGTAACAAAAATAAGGGAGTTGGTCACATATTCCTTTTTAGTGAAAATGATGAAGTAAAGGAGTTACTTGGCAACCTGGTAAGAATGAATGTAAGGTAAACCCCAGTCCAGGAGAAAATGTGTATGGGTCAAATGTGCTTAGGAATCATTGAACTCAGTGCAGTGCAGGGATTCACTTATGCCATCATGCTTGCATACTCAGAGCCCTGTTGACTTCTGTGTGATTTGTTCATGTGTAATAGAGTATGTCTGATATAGGAATTTAAAATTAGGTTTGTTCTTTTTGGTTTTTTTCATTTTGCAAGAATGTAGTGACACCTTTAAAGTTAGAAAGTTATCAGGTAACTGTAACCCGTGATGACGGGAATTTTGTAGCACACTATTGTTGCTTTCCGCGTTTAAATTTACATTAAATTCTGCTTAGAGATGTTTTATTTCTAAACCAAAAAGCCTACAATCAGGGAAGGAAAATGATCCAGAGAAAGGAGTCTTTCAGCAGATTGCAGAAATGTTGCATGACTAAATGATTACGGTATTTAAATATTGGGAAGAATGGCTAATCTCATAATTTTTGCTTTAAGAGAGAAGCTATGCAGGTAATTGCAGTACAGTTACACATTCATCTTTGGCAGACCAGAACTACAACAAGAAAATGTAAGGCTGGAACAGCTCACGTGCCTTTGGTTGGCTTTGCCTCTGAAATCGCTGGTATTGCTTGCACAGCAACCTGCTTGGGTAGGAACTGCTCCGGTGTGCCAGGGGTTAAGGCTTCAGCCAGGCCTGGACTTGCTTTTCCTACTCCCTTTTTGGAACAAAGACAGGTATATTGCCTTCTCAGGCCTTGCATCCAAGTTTCTGGCATCAAGGGCTTCAGTGGGAGGCATTGGGAGCTTCCATTGAGCATCAGGCACTGGCCTTGGCTGGTGAGAGGAGCTTGCTGGCCTTTGGCCATTCCTGATTTAATCAGAGTGTTCTCCACAGGGCAGTCCAGGACAGGAGTTTGCAGGTTCAGGATTGGCCTCTGGAGGGCTCATGTGTTTGTATTAATGGCAGATTTTTACAGGATGCTTACTATCCAACGAGTTCCCCAGTTAAGAGCCTGGAGTGCAGCTTTGTCCTTTGGTGCTGCAGTTTGGAGCTCAGCAGAATGGACTTCATGAAAAATGGCTTGAGCAGGTGTTTATCTTTTGAAGTGTAAGCTGCTTTCCTTCCACTTGGCTTCTGACTTTCAGCAGTACAATAGTAATTGGAAGAAGGACAGGCATAAAACTTCATTATTAAGTAGGCTGTGAAATAGTTTTTGTAATTTCATTTGTCTAATAGGAAACAGGTGTAAATTCAATTTCTTCTACTATTAAGTACACACACAAGGCCTCCTGGGCTTGAAATGATGTTTATAATTTGACTACCACAGGTGCCCGGGACTTTACAAAGGGCCGCAAAGTTTATTCAATATTTGTTGGTTTTTGTTTTCATAGGTAACATTTAAATTTTTAAGGAGTTGGATGGGAACTTTGTAGTTCTGTACTGCAGATGAGACTGGAGTTAGGAAGTGTTACATTTTGAATATTTTTAAGACTAACTTTGCTTCAAAATGAAAAGTAAGTCATCTTCTTTTCTTCCTTCCCCTCACGCTTCCTGAATCATCTGCTTTGATCTGCAAAATTGCAGTTGGTTGCTGCATATATTTCAGTCATACACTGGCATGTTGATAAGTGTATAAAGAGAAAAAAGTGTGAGTGCAAAAGAACCTGCCTGAACTCCTCAAATGGAATAAACCAGGGCATAAGTGTATGCTCAGAGAAAGAAATAAATCCAGTGCATTAAGGATGTGATTGTGCTTGGAGTTCTGTGCAAACAGACTGCTTTGCCTGGCTGGTGTCTTGTGAGAGAACTGTTCTCAGCAGAGATCATTGACAAAATTAAGAACAATTAGTAATGAAACTGAGCTCTTGAACAGTATGTTCATGAAATATCCATGTTGTAGTGGGACTGGCAGAATAGGAACAAGAGGGTACAGGAGTTTCCATTGGTTTTGTGGCTCGGCAGCTGCTGGGCAAGGAATGAAATTCTGATCCTTGTCAGCTGAAACCCGGGGTGTTCGGACTGGGAGACAGTGGTTCTGCCATGGTACATTTTAAGTCCCCTGGAGTGCTCAAGAGGGCTCCTGGGCATTCCAGAATAGTAGCTGGAGGCCTGGAAGGATAATCTGGTCACCAAAAATGGCACTCTACACCAGTTTTGGGACAAATGGAAGGAGGAAGAGATGTTGAAGGCTGATAGAGTTTGTGTTGCCTTTGTTTTATGTCAGATGTTTTGTCCAGTACTTTTGTGTTTGATACATGAAACAGTGAAATCCATAGTTAAAAAATGTAGACAAGTATTATTTTTTTATTTATTTTCAAGTCTGTACATTGTTCCGAAACTTGCAGGTTTTACTAATTAAACAAACTATAACTGAATATTCTAGATTCTTTTGTGTGAAGGTCTAACACCACCAGGTTTAGCAGGTAACAGTTATGTCATTGATTATAATTTAAATTTTATTTCTCTAATGGTGGAGGATCACAGTGCAGGAGAGCTGATGCCAAAAATGTGTCTGTCATACTGTTTGCTGGTTGCTGAAAAGTAGTGGGCTCTGAGCCTTTGAAATAATTTCTGGAAACAGAGTTATTCTCACCTTACACTTAACCTGCCTGAGAGATGGGAATGTGGCTGAGAAGTCAGGACACAGGGTGGCTGTTCGTGTGTGCTCCTGTGCAAGCTGCTAGTTCTCTCTGCCCAGATGTAGAAAAGGAGATTGTTTTTGTCTATTAGGTGTTATAAAATCTCTGTCATCAGTACTCATGGAAGTATTTCTAGGTTCCCAAAGGCACGTGCAAAAGGAGTGCAGACTATTAAGCTGTGTGTTTGGTTATATGGGGAACTCAGCCAGCTTACTAGATTTCAAACATTTCCAACTCATAGTCTGTTAGATGTTTGTTGAAACATAGGGAACACCTAAATTCTTTTTTTCAATGCTTCATGTTGCCTCATGAATCAAGAGTAAAGGTAATTGAATTTATTAAATAAAACCAGTGTGAAAAATAAAGTAAATTAACACTGTGTTGACCCAAATGTTTTGGGGGGACAGGATGGAAACCTGTTTTGATTAATGCCTTCCTGCACATATGTACCTCAGCAAGCATCCTGCTAGATAATGCACTAGGAAGTAGATACATCTTGCATGTTCCCTCAATATTGGTGTTGGTGGTTAAAAAATGATACCAAGAAGTGCAGAATTTGTTTAATGGTGTTTGAGTTTGAGCTGGGATCTCCAGGTATGAGGTCCACTGAGCACCTACCCTGTGAAGTTGGGGTTTTTTGCATTATTGCTATTACAGGAGACCCTGAAGAACAGTTGCTACACTCTGTGAGATTTCCCTACTCACTGAATTGCAGAACCAGGTAAGTTTTGAAATGCCAATATTGCACAGCTGTAAATGCCTCCTGAAAAATGTCATTTCTCTCTAATAGTCATCAGTGCCATTCATTTGAATGCTTGCAGGATCTGCTTGAAAAGAACTGCTTCCACTTACTTTGATGGTAAAGCCATTGCTACCATCATGCACTGTATTTTTTAGAAATTCATAGAATAGCAGTCTAAAATTTGCTTCAGTACCTAGGCAGCTCATTGTGTTATCAGAAGTGCTTTGTTTGGGAGATTTTCCAAGCAGCCTGCTGCTAGTTTTGTATTTGATTTATTTCTTTACTTTAGAGTTCCATCTCTGCTTAGATGTTGTGATAATAAAAATGCCAAGCAAAGAATTTAAAATTTCTGTGCTTTAATGTAGATTTCTGTTCTTACATTTCTGAGAAATAAATCTACCTCCTGAAATCCATACATTTAGTTGTTTATAACCTATATAAGTTTATTTGACATATTTTGCAAAACATTGGAGATTTTGCTGCCTTATATTTATTATTTTAATAGGTGTTGACTTTTGATGCCTATTTTGAAGAAGAAGTGCCTGACAAAAACCAAGAGCAGTATAGAATCAGACACTGTAAAATATATTTCTACCTTGAAGATGATACAATTCAAGTGACTGAGCCCAATGTGGAAAATAGTGGCTTTAGTCAAGGTATCTGTTTTTATTGGCACCTTTTTTCCCCCCCTTTATATCTTTCTTCGGTACAGTCTTGGTCCATTGTAAAGGATACGTAATGTGAGTTCTTGTGCTAAAATGGGATGCAAATGCACAGCTATAATTGTCTTTTCTTGTTACAGATCATGATCTTAACTTTTTTGTTGTCTTAGTTTCTCAAGATGTGGGTTTTGTAAGGCTGAATCCCCTCCTATACTCAAACATGCAATGTTTTCTCTAATATAGCAGTTTGAAATCATGTGGTGGTAAGGTCTTTGTCAGTGTTGTGTCATTCCTGCAAAAACAATTTGTGTTCTAGATCTCTGTTCCTGAGCCTGGCTCCTCCCATCTTGTTCTGTGGCAGAAACTCTGTAATTGTTCATGAGCTACTGCAGTGTCTCTGCCATTATTGATGGGAAAAGTCTTTTGTGCCTCTAGCATTTGGTTCTTTATGATTAAAGTGCTCTTGGCACAGTAATTCTTCCTTGATGCCTCTAAGTTAAGAAGCTGCCTTGACTCAGTGTCACATCCCTGCACTGGGACCAGCCTGAGGACTTCAGGAGGAGGGTGTACTGATCTGATTTACTGGGGTATTATTTGACTTGGTTTATGTTAAGAAAATGTGATCCAGCGGTCAGCATCCTGTTGTGGAGGGGGAACACAGCTGCTGCTTCTTGGTGTTTATGGGTCACTGCCAGAATTTAAAGTTTTCAAGGGATATAATCCAGAGAAGCAGGATGTCTTGGGATGACTGCACCTCCCAGTCCCCAAAGATGTTTTGTACATTTTATACAGTCTTAGCACAGCTATTTTCAAGTCTAAATTAACCATGTAACTACCTTATTCTTTTCCCAGATCAGCAGATGCTATCAGTTTCTCTGACTACAGAGTAAGATAATATTTGAAAGTGTTACATGCATCATTACTGTTAGGACTGGGATAAAATTGCCTGTGAATCTCTTCTTAAACAGGTACTTCAGGCTCTGCTGTTCCCGTGTTGAGCAGTTCTTGCCAGAATTTTTGTAGGCTCGTCAGCAGGGACTGTTTTGAGTGCAGTGAAACCTCGTCCTAACTCCTACCTGGGCAAGTGCTTTTTCGTGTGAAGAAAAGCATGCTGGAGCTCTTTCCCTGGGAGCTTACACTTACCCCTCCCTGCACCCATATGCAAGAGGTGGGAAACAACACTGGGTTTAGGTTTTCCTTGACTAGTGTGCCCCAAGAGTGGGAGCAGCTGCTTCTGGGGTTTGTGGCTTAGAGCAAATGTCCACTAATAAAAGAAGTACAGAGAGTCAGAGGTGATGCTGTTGAAAGGGAAGGTGGAAGCCAGATTCTTTAGAGCAGGATAAAGCAAATTCAAAGCTGATTCCTTTCAAGGAGTCATTTTCATTGTCTTTGTACTATGGGTTGTGCAGGCTGCCTCTTCATCCCTGATGTTCCTGGCAGTCTAAGCCTGTTCCTTTGGTGACAGGAAGGCCACAATTTCCTCCTGTTTCCTTGTTTGTATCTTGCGTTAATGATTGTTGGAGTCACCTTTGATACTGGACCTAAAATTAACTGAATGATATTATAGAGAAACAAGAATTGTCTCAGTCTTCCATGCAAGGATGTTTTATAAGCCTCTATGACATTGTCTGAGTACTTTATGTGGGATAAATATGTATACCCAACATATTTAACTGATGGATTAAAAAGAAATGTTCCAGGATCTCAAAAGTGCACTTATTTGTTGCTGGTACCTGGGCTGGTAAGGAAGAAAAACTGTAGATTGAAAGGTCCAAGGACTATTTGCAATGTGTTTGGGCTTCACAGTTTATGCATAGATATGGGGACTATCCTTTATCATAAACACCTACGTAAATATTCCTGTTATTTTAGAGATTGGTAAGATGCAGAGTGAAAGAGGTAATGGAGATACCGATCAGAGGATTCTCTACACATGCACTCAGGTATTGATTTCATGCACCATAACTGAAGACCAAGAACAACAGGGGTGTAACTGTCTGCATTGTGAAGCTGGTAAACTGAAGCACAAAGGAATGAAAATCTTACCCATGATCATATAGAAAAGGTCATAACAGGGTGAGGAGCTAAAATGAACTGAAGTTCAGGGTCTTTGGCCATTATGCTGCTCTCTGCACATCTGCTGAAATACAACTTTTCAGTTAATTAAAATTCCAGAGATTTGTAGAGGAGAGTTCAACTGTAGGAGAGCTTGGGCTGCTAACAGGCAAACTGCTCTGAACAAAAGAGTGCAAATGTAGGGATGTCTGTGAAGAAAAAGGTGTGGGTGCATCAGGATCAGGATGGGCTCAGTCTGTGTGAAGAATTGGAGATTTGCAGTGGCAGGAAAGAAGTTGTGTAAAGGGGGAACAGCAAAACCCAGTGATGGATAAAGTCAAATTGAAGTGTTGAAGGCAGAAGGTGGTGGTGACCTTAACTTGCATGTTTGCCCTGTCAAAAAAGATGTAAACCAGACAGCTGGGATGGCTGTTTTCAGGAGGCTTCTTGGAAGGAAGGCAGAGCTGTGACAGGGTAGATCAAAGGTAGCTCTTAGCTTGGCTGGTTAATGCCTTGAGGCCATGGGATTACCAGTGCTTATGCCATAACCCACAAATGAGACTTTGATGGTCTGAATGGGTGTCCCTGGGAATGGTGGGATTGGAGAAATGCAGTAGTTTCCCATTGTACTCTGTAGTGCTTGTGGCTTTGCAGAAAGAAATTTGAAGAGGCTTACAGACTGCAGGAAGAGCTGGTGAAGGAACAGTGGTCAAAGAAGTTAGAAGAATTTCTAACTTCAATTACGAATTTACAAAACTAAACCAAATTGGCTTCAGAGAAAAAAAAAAGCCAGAAAATGTGCTTTTACCATTGATCTGACTCACAGAGCAACAAATTAAATGATCTGTGGGAAATGTTTTAATGACTTTAAAAACTGCTTTATGAAATTGGCTGTTGTACTTGGACATGAATTTGGACTTACAAGGTTGCTTCTAAATAACTGAAATTTTAACTTCATTTAATTTTGGCTACTGCCTTGCTATTTGGAAAATATTAGAAACATTAGAAGAAATCTAAACTGAGGAAAGAATGCAATGACCTTGAACTTGAGAAACAAGAATCAAAGCAAGAAACAGCAGGACAATCGCGGTGCACATGGCCCAAGTATAGATAAGGAGAGAAGGACGGTAAACTTGACCACATAACAAACTCCAAATGCCTCTTCCACAGCCAGGATGATAATTATTCTTTCAGTATAAAAAAAAAAAAATTCCCACAGAGAGCCAGGCAGTTGCAAGTGTTTTGTACATCTAATTCCCAGTTAACAGGACTGTGGCTGGCTGATACTGTCTTATCAAAAGGTCATTTCTGTTCCCCTGGGGTTGACTGTAGCTTCCAGTGCAATCCAGATCCTGCAAGCCACAGTGGAGTGGAGCAGCTGGCTGGTTTCCCCAAGGTCAGCCAGCTGAGAAAGAGTGGAGCTGCCTCCTGGCTGGGCTCCCAAGGCCGGCTGGCTGAAGAGGAGAGTACAAGTGGGAAAGTGAAGTTGCATCAGCTCCTCCAACAGAACAGATTATCTAAGAGTTTAAGCCTCCCCTGAGGCCGTGAAATAATTGTGATTTTGCCATATTTGATGGTGGCCAAATCATGACCTTGCTATGTTCTGAGAAGGGTGAATAAGTGAATGTAGGAAGCCTCCTTGTTTATTGGGATGAACTCTTTGTGTTGCAGGAATAATAGTGCTGGCTTCTCCTTTCTGTGCAAACAAAATGTGTACAAACTCCAGGTATTACTCATTCCTCTCCTTTCTCCAATGCACTCTTGAGTTGCGCAGTCAGAGAGCTGTGCTGAGGAAACTCTGCATACCATTTAATTTCTTCTGCAGAGCAAAGAAGCAGCAGAGACCAAATAATTTGCTGCCCAGCTTCATTGTCAAAAGGCCTTCACTACCAGTGAGATCTCCTTAAGCAGCTGCTGGGGTTGCCAAATAATCTGAATCCCCAAGTGAAAAGAAGATATGCTACAAATTATGGTGTTGGGAGCTCGGTGCCACTGCCACTGTCAGAGAAAAGCAGTAGTAACTCAACTCCCTTTCCAAGAGCACGATAGAGAAAGGCTTTAGTCCAGATGCAGATATTTAAATCAGTTCTTGGTGGTGCAGTAGCATGGCCTTCTCAATTAACAAAGAACCACCAGGAACAGCCATCCATCCTGAACAACCTGAAAACTACACGTCCAGATTCTCCTTTAACAACTTGTAGCAGATTTCTAGATGAAATCTATTATTTTCCAGAAGGAAGAGCAATTTAAGAAATGATGAGACCTAACCTTAGCTGATCAGGTTTTATTAAATTTCAAATTCAACATTATGAAATGGACCCTCTACATGTGTAGATCAGGCCCAGTGATACCTAATAAAAGTGAAGGATTGCTAGAGATATTATCTTTACAAGATATTTTCCATTAGGAAAGAAATTCTTATTCCTCAGAACAAAATGGGCATGTGTGTTTCACTTTTAAAAGTGATATGAAAAACTAGCTGAGGGTTATTCACCAAGTCTGAGGTGAATATGCCCTCCAAAAACACCTCAGTTAGAAAATTACCAACCATTATATTTTAATTAAAGTGATGATTCGAAAGGATTCGCATGCTCTGATTTACCCCATTATCTGTTGATTGACCTAAGGATTAGCCAATATCAGATAAAATATTTTAAAGCATGTGGGTTTGTTAATGCTAATGCAATGCAGTTTTACATCCCATTAAAATGTGCTAATTACCACATTTTCTAACATCTTTTGTGAGGATACATCCTAAATAGGTATATAATATCCTTAAGCAGATTGAGGTTGAAGTTTATTTTACAATCAAAGGTCAGTAACCAGACTGTTGGATTTGGTGCATGTAAAACATCAGGATGCTAAATGGGTCTTAAATAATTATTTTAATGGGAACATAAAGTAAATCTGTTTTGTTGCTTTATTCCCCTGAAAAATTAAGGATATGTTTTCATTGTAGGAATTAGAATTTAACAAACAACTCTGATAATGTAGTAAAGAAAGGTATTTCATACAAATTAGTCCATAGGGAAATGAAGTGAACAGTAAAGGATTTCCAGGGACTAACCTAGAAATAAGGCCCTTCAAACACCAAACAAAGCACACAGTAGTATCTTTCTCCCTCCTGCTCTGCCTCTCCTTATCCCCTCTCTCCCCAGGCCACCCTTTGCCCTCACCTACTTTCCAAAACAAAGTAGCAGTGCTGGAAAATCATCAGAGGGGATTCCGTGAGACACCACAGCAGATACACAGCTGAGGGCACTGGAAAGAGATCCAGGGAGCAATCATGGGACAGACCTTTCAGCTGACTGTGCCTAGTAACCTAGGAGTGGAGGAGTAGGTTGGTCCTGGAACTATTTTTAGTTTGGGTGTTTTTGCATGTTTACTGTATTTGTTTTTAAGTTGCAACACCTTTTATAATTCCTGTAATTTCAAAGTCGTTGGGAACCTATGGTGACAAGTAACTATTATAATATTATGGGTTGGTGGTTCCTATCTGGTCTTAGCCAGTGGGCATACACGCTGTAAAACTGGTGTTACAGAGGTGTCTGGGTTGGTAAGCACAGCAAAGAGCCTGAGGTGGAATACTGGACCATCTTTTCATTTTCTGCAGGGTATTTTTACACACCTATATGGAGGCATTGATGTGGCAAAACTTTGTCTATTGTCCTTCTTGTTCTCTCAAAATGTTGAAAGAAAGAATTTAGTGCCATGCTGATCTGCTATTCTGTGCAAACCTGGGACAAATCAGAGCTGGTCATACATGCAGCTGCATTCCTGTTTTTAATCTATGTATTACAAATTTGTGTAATCTACTAAGGCTGTAGCTTTTAAGTTGATTCTAAAATTCTCATAAGTTATTTCTAAAATATTTGTAGGATCCCTAAATCACTGAGGTTGGAAGGGATACTTTAGGATTGTCTAGTCCACCCCCCTGCGCCAAACAGAATCAGTTGGAGCAGATGCCAAGGGCCGTGTCCTTTTGGGTTTCAGGTATCCCCAAGAATGGAGACTTTGCAACCTTTTTGGGAAGCCTGTTCTAGTATTTGGTCACCTTCACAGTAAAAAAGTGGGTTTGTATGCCCAGCTGGAATTTTGTATTGTTTAATTTGCTCTCATCCTGTTAATGGGCACCATGGAGAAGAGCCTGGCTCCATATTCTTTGTTCCCCCCATGAGGTATTTGTAAACATTCATAGGTTCCCCCCACCCCAGGTCATCTCTGTTCCAGACTGAACAGACCCAGCTTTCTCAACCTTTCCTCATATGAAAAATGTTCCAGCCTCTTGCTCATCAGCAGTGAATTCTTTTGAATCATCACCCGATTCATCAATGTATTTGAGAGTTTTCAGCAGATAGACCAATTGCACTTTCCTTGTCTTTTAATATCTTTTAATGTTAATCTTTAAAATGTAATCAAATTCAATGCTCTCAGAATAACAGTCCTTTGATTTAAAGACTATGAATAAGAAAATTTAACTGTGTAATTACTTTAAGAAAGCTAAAATATCTCTCTTTTTTCTCCTCTCTCCTTCTCCCCTTTCTTTTTCTTTTGGATCACGTTCCTGTTAGATTGTGTGTTGGGTGGTCCTGGCTCTGTATTCTTGAGATGAATTCTTTGTTTCAGACCAGCACTCAACCCAGCTCACCTCTCTTGTTTCTGCTTTCCATGTGCTCCTTAGGGAAGGTCCGTTCAATGTCCCTGCCTCTGTGCTTGATAGGTCACATTTTTTCCTTGCTAGGGCAGGTTTTTTCCCCTAAACTTAGTTCTGTAGGGATCCTTAGAGCAAATATTATTTACTCCATTAATTTATTCTGTTTTACAGGAACTATCATCCGACGGCATCAGATCCCGCTTCCACCTCCTCATGAGGATCAGTTCTATACTATATATGATTTCAATATCAACACAGAAGTAACCTTTTATGGCTGAAAATATAAGATTATAGATTGTGACCTGTATACAAAAAATTTCCTGAGGAAGATAGGAATCAGAGTAAATCCTCCCGCAAGCCGTCCGGATGACCCGTACACCACAGAGCGGAGAAAGGCCAGGGGAGGCAGCAGTAGTGAAAACTTGATTGGAAGAAAAGTGCCATTGCTATTAGTAACATCCATTAAATTATTTCTTTAATAGCAATTGTTACTATTTCAACATAGTAAATCCCAAGAGAAAACTTGCTTAAAAAATTTTTGGTATGTACTATATAAATCATTTTCTCCTGATGTGTTCACACACCTTTTAAAACAGAACAAAATTAATCAGGAAAAATAATAAAAACCTTTAAGTATTAAAATGAAAAGAAAAAGTGTACTTACTGCACGTTCTACTGTAATTTACATGTTGTACTTATAATTTTGCTTGATCTAATTTAATAATAATAAACACTTTAAAAGTCTTTAAAGGAAGATCTAATTGGAATTGTGTTTCCAGCACAGCCATGGCTTCCTGCAGACTCCCTTCATATGTTATCTTTCATCTCTACCCCTACATGTTTTTAACAGCTCTTTGCATGTGTAAAGCAAATTCTTCTGCCATACAGAACCCAGTGTTCTGCAGTTTTAAGACTTGTGATATTTTATTTGGTTCCCTCTTTTGTAAGTGTATGAGAACACATATGTACAAACATGCACATCTCCAAAAATCTCGCTCACAACTTGTAGATACTATGTGGATTCCCTTTGGCTGGTTTTTTTTTTTGTTTGTTTTTTTTTTTNNNTGGTTTTTTTTTTTTTTTTTTTTTTTTTTTTTTTTTTTTTTTTTTTTTTTTTTTTTTTGGTTTTGTTGTTGCTTTTTTGGGGTTTGTTTTTTTTTTTTAGGAGTAGTAGTGGGAATGATGTTTTCTGTTGGGAATAATGATAGTTCCTTTCAGTTCTATTTTTCTTGATTAATATGAGTGCAGATGGCCACTGACTCTTAGGACTGTTGGCCCACGATGTGCAGCTTCTTGTGACAGATCCAGCCTGGTCCTCTGAAAGGAGCAAATACTCCCTGTGTCTGTGGCATCCTTAGTGCTCCCAGTGGGAAAACTGCTGCAGATCTCAGCAGCAGTAATGGAAGGTGACCACGACCGAGATGTGCAGGACAATTTTCATGTCTCTGAGGCACTCTCAGGCCAGCATGTTGGTTTCTCTTCATTCATGTTGCCTGGCTTGTGCAATCCCCCAGTGAAAAGCAGCATTTGTAATACATCTGGTTCTGGTTGTGGTGACTCAGCCTGACCATGGGTTTCTTTTCCCTTACGCAGCCCCTGTAGGTAACAGCTGTGTATATAAACACATGCTGAGTTGTCTTGATGCTGTCAGACAGTGTCAGCATTATGTATGGTACTGCTTAACCTGTTTAGACTTATTTTTTTTTTCTAAACAACGAGGAAAACATTCAGGTATTGGGCATATCTGTGCCTAAAGAGAATGGAGAGGGGAAAAAGGCTTGAGAAATGAGAGCATCAGAAGACAAAAAAGTACAAAAATCTATGTCTCGATGTTCTCAGTTGTTGAGGAATTACAGCAAAGTTATTTAGCAGATTCTGGCTGCCTTATGCTTTCACTTTCCTGTGCCTAATTTGTGGAAGGTAATTTTTTTTGATTGCTCTAGACTGCTTCAAGCAAAATTAAATTGGTTTTCACTGGACTCCTAATACATGGCCAGAAACTGAAGGTATGAAGGAAGGTAAGGAATGTGATGGGATAGAAAATAAGACCAATGAAAAGTGCAGTAAACCACTTAGATACATACTTCACAGAATCACAGAATCCTTTAGGTTGGAAAAGACCTCTGACATCATTAAGTCCAGCCTTTGGCTGATTCCCACCTTGTCAACTGGACCATGGCACTGAGTGCCAGATCCAGGTGTTCCTTGCACACCTCCAGGGATGGGGACTCCATGCTTCCCTGGTCAGCCCCGGCCAATGCTTGACAGCCCTTTCCATGAAGAAATTCGTGCTGTATTGTTGGAGATGGTGTCCCATGGACGATGATGATGATGTTACCTGGTTCTGTGGCTGTGTTTGGTTGCTTATTGCATTTTCAAGGGGCAGGAAGGAGGAAAGAGAGCACTGGGAAGGTAAATAACTGAGTCCTAGCATATACGACTGCAATGGAAAGATGCAATGCACATCTGCAGGGACATTTGCAGGCAAAACTTGGTTCTGCTCTCCTTATTTTTAAGATTTGATGCTCTGATAAAATGGTCCTTTTCCCTTTAAGATTTTTAAGGCCAGAAGACTTATTAGTGGATAAAGAGAAATTTAGACAATGCTATAAACTATGCGTAGTCAACATTTTTTTTCTGTTCACACATTTCAGCCTACACTGTCTCATTGATGTCTGTCCCCATTCTTCTTTGGAAGCAATTTTGTGGATGAGAAGGATTATCTTGTCCCTTTTAGTGCTTTTTCGACATGTGGATTTTGTCTTAGGGAAAACACTCTGTTCAGTCACCATTTATATATGTGAACTAACAGTACATAAATGCAGGCCTTGGATTGGATCATCATCCTGGGATCCAGTTTAATGCAGTGCTACTGTTTTTGCAGCAACCATGACTGCAGGAAGAGCCTGGTCATAGGTCATGTCAGCCGGAAAGTATCTTTAGTTGAAGATTTGCTGTTCCTTTTCAGACCTGTGGGTGTGTTTTGGGAGGAGAACAAACACACCCAGTGCCTGCCAACTGTATAATATGAATCAAAAGTAAATAATCTATGTTTTAAAGTTGGAAGACAGAAAATACCAAAGGAAAAAGAACAAATTAATTCCTTATACTACATTATCTATAGGAAATAATTTTTAAGGAAGTAAATCAGGAAGAGTGATGCTATTTGGAGTTGTAGTTATCTGATTAACATGGGCAGTTAATTGAAAATATGAGCTGTACTGTAAATAATTTAACAATTCTCTGATCTGAAGGACCTTGTTGCAAGAAAAACAAGGATTAAAACCAATCCAAAATTGTTTTCTTATATTTTCTGAGGGCACAGCAACCCTGTAAATACTTCTTTGATAATGGCATAAATAGTGTTTAATGTATTGTAATGGTGTAGTGTCATTTGAAAATCCTAAACCCATGTTCTAAGGTTAGACAGTACCATGCAGTCATGATCCTGTTTTTAAGAGCAAATAATTAAAAAGATGTTTCTCTTAATTTCTCCTTTACCAGCTGCATCTGGCAAGCACGAATCCTTTACGCCCTTACGAGTGCTTTGACACTTTGAAAGAGTTTCTGGAGTTTGATGGACAAGTTTTAGGGTTTACTTGTGTGTGGCATGACCCAGAATCCCAGCTTTCTGGCCCATGAGAGCTTGTTCTTCGTTATTATTGGGTGATGATACTATTGATATAAGAGAAGTTTTGCCTGAAAACTCAGGCTGGGATATAGTTCCATATTTCCTCAAAAGAGATAAGCTTCCAAAGGTGAGGAATGAAAATTTCAATGTAATTAAAATTCTTCCACTAATTAAGAAATATTGAATGGCTTATTTTGAGAATCCTGTGTTAGGATTGTAATGGATATTTAGAAAGTGTTTTCAGAGTATTAATCATAATTGTATGATTTAGGTTTTGCACACATATTCATATAGTAACTTAATAAGTGATGGAAAAATACCTTTAGGCTTGTCATACTTAAACTAAAAGGAGCATTTAGGCAGATAGATGTCCTATGATTTTCTTTCTTCTATTAGTGTATTAAGGTAACTGTATTAATAAAGCTCTGCAATAATGGAAGACAAGAAGATTAATTAATATTGCTAAGCTTATCTAAAACTGAGGTGAATTCAGATTTTATCTATGACTTATATTTGCAGCCTTTGGAAAAGTCAGTTTTAGTATTCTATAGTCTTACATCTTTGTAGCAAATCTTTGTAGTGTGATTTCTTAAAATTGAGTTTCTGGGTTTGGGACCTTAAGCAAAGCCAGTTAAAATCAATAGGAATCCATCAATAAGCTTTGCTGGGGATTAATAATGAGAAAGGCTCCACTCTGAGAAACCTTCAAAGGGTTTGTGTCCTCTGTATCCTGTTATGATTATAAAATTAATCATTTGAATACAGTTCTGTATCACTCCAAACACATCCTGATGATAGAATTACATCAGGTAACAGATGGAATAAAATACTGTGAGTCTCTTCCTCCTTTCCTTCTAACACTAATAATCTATTTGTGATGCTATGAGTTTACATGAGATTTTATATTAAAAATCTACCATCAAAATATTACACTTTTCCCACCTTGTGAGTCCTATGTTCTGTGATGCTGATTTAGCAGTGGCTCTGTGGTATCAGACCCCTTCTACCACCGAAGTGCATGTTGCAATTTTAAGGACTGGTTTCTTCCTCTGGAAATTTTGAGAAGGGCAACAGAGGAGATCAGTCAAAAGTTGGGGTGTCAGGGAAGGTGGTAAGACAAAATAACTCATTTTGATTACCCTGCATCAGCAGTTAATTAATAATTTCAAAAAATGCAACATATTTGTGTATTAAGTATAAATATAAATAATAGCCTTTAGAGCAGATGTTGACAATGACATGGTACTTAGGGTGTGCTGAGATAGAAAGTAAGATTCTGAATGCTGCTTCTAGCATATGTACTGGCTTTTGGAATAAACAGTGGCATTTAGGAAGAAATGTCGGCTTTTAGGTTTGGTGGTAGAATCCTAGAATTTACTAAAAATTCTCCCAGGAAAATATTACAATAGCAGTGTATAACAAACCTGCTGGTTCTAAGGTAACAGAGCTCTCTTTCTCCACTGTCACCCATTATTTCTGAAGAGCTGGTCTCTTTTCTTGCAGAATGCTCCCACTGCTCTGTATCACCCAGGCACCATCACCAATTACACTCTTCCCAATGTGTTGGGAAAGTCAGAAAGAAACAAAGGCTATTACATACGAGACCTTCTGCAGGTGAGGTATTGTTGAATACCTCCAGCTGTTGAATATCTTTATAGTAGTTTTTGTAATTTCTCTGGTTGTTATCTTCTGTGACAAAGAGGGTTATTTATAGAATTGTGCTGCCACTGGAGAGTAGCTCAAATGAAAACTACTGAGATTTACTGTATGTAAATCTCACATTTGTAAAAGTGAAGGAGCTTAACATGGGGTGAAATATGCTTGCCAACGGACTTTGAAGGTTGTATGTTAATTCACACACACTAAATGTCCTGGGTTTTAAGAAAGTTTGTGTGATTCCAAGATTTATGGAACTGCTCTGTAAATGTTTCTTCTTTTATTAGACAGGAGCAGTGCATCGGGAATTTTACAAAGACAGTGACTTGAAAATAGGGGCAGTAATTAATGTTTGGGGAAGTCAAATATTAATCTGTGATTGTGATGAATTCACTAAAGAACATTACAGGACAAAGTATGGAATTGGTAAGTAGTGATAATTATCCTTTCCTTATGAGCATTTTTATACTTCTGAGTTTAACAGAGCTGTCTTCAAATTTTATTACTGACAAAACTTGTTCATTAAAACCTTTAGCAATAACAATCTGTTGTATGCTGTTAGCAGCAAAGCAGTAATTTTGCAGGTAATCCAGAAGGGCTTTCTTATACATTGCTCCATTGAAAACTAACACATAATGTACGTGTTCTGTTCCTAATGCCTCTATTTGAAAACTACAGTGACAGACAAAATAGTCACAAGGATAGACTGCTGTTTCTTCTCTCCTTCCCCCTCCACTTCCAATAGCTGTGTTTGCAGTCAGAGCATAATACAGAGAATGTAGTAAGTGGGTAAGTAGAATGAGCTCAATTTTTCCCCCTTATACTGTCTTTCATTTTATGTGGGTGTCAGAATCCTCACATAATAAGATTTTCTGACATGGCAGTTTTAGTCTATCACATTATTAGTTTTTACAATGCAGTTTTGTATATTCTGGACCATTAGAGGGTGTGTCCTGTGAAGTTTCAGCACTAAATTCTTGAAACATTTAGCAACCAAGTCCATTATGGAAAAGCATTTTGGAAATGAATAACAATAGGGCTTTCATTTATCTCTCTTTGAATGTCCCCAGTCAGACTTGCTAATGGTTCCATCATGGACATCTTCCTGCAAAAATGACTTAGTTATTTTCTGGCAGTTTATTCATTCAATAAATATAGCTGTGCTTCTGACTATTCAGAGAAGGTTGGAAGAATCCTACCTTGGCCTTTCCCTGCCACTGTGAAATAAAACACCTGAACAGACTATTTGTGTTACCTTGTGGTCACATTGAGTGCCTGTGTGGATCAGAGCTTGTCTGCTGCATTGGGGGAATTAAATGGTGTAGCATTGCCATTCAGACACTAAATTTCTTAATTGGGAAAATATTTCTCATTATGACTTTTTCAATAATACCTTGGCATGCCTGTACCAAAGTAAACCTATTCTTGCCAGTATGTGAGGAAGCCATGTTCAATAACCGTGGTATTATCTGTAATAATAGCAAATTTAAGTCTAGAGATGCAAGACAGGGGATTCTACTCTGAGAATTTCTTCAGCCAAGACCACTGCTTCTTTTTGGCAGCAATATCCTCTGTCTGTGCAAATTATCCTGAGCAGAGAATGGGCGTTTCTTACTCAGGGTGGGCAAGAAATGAAATGCAGCTCACCATCCTGGATCAAACACACAGTGCAACCAAGTGTTTCACATATGCAAAGGCCCTTCCCCTCCTCTAATGCTGGCTCAGTAATTACTGGTTGTGTCTCTGGATGTTAAAGTGAGGTGATTTGCAAGTTAAGAGAAGTCAGAAGTTGCTGATGTGCAGAATTCTAGAAAACTGGGACTGTAGGTGGTCCAGTCTGTTCCTGTTCTCCAGTAAAGGAAATTTCTTTGCCTCCAGAGGTATGTTGTCCTAACTTCATAGTTAAAAATGCTGCTTAAAAGCTATTCTGAAGCTGGTTTGTTTAAACTGAGAGAGTAAATTTTTTCTCTTACCTCTGTTGGACTTGGGGAAAAACTGCTCAGTATCCTCTTTTAATAATAACCTTTTGCATATTTGAACACTATTCCAATACAAAACCTTACTCCCCTGCCCCCATCCCAGGCCATTTGCTGTTAAGGGAAATCCTTTCAGTCTTTCTCCATAGTCCATTCTTTCCTGTCTGTGATAATTTTTCTCAGTGCTCTCTCGAGTTTCTCTGCCTCTGACACCAAACACACAAAGATGTGCTCTAGCTGAGACCTTTGGGAAACTGGGAAGTGTTTTACACATATCTTTAAGGATATATGATGGCCTAGACTCTGGCTAACACAGAAAACCATCCATCTTGATGCAACCTGTCTTGTTCACAGAAAATATGTTCCTAGAGCTAAGGGATTTACACACTTTGTTGTAAAATTCTTTCCTGCTTTCCCCACGAGGATTAAAAAAATGTAGGTATGACTTTTTCACTGGAAGGGACCAGGAGTAGAATCAGGGTAGGTTTTTGCTTAGAAGCAGGCTTTTAGAGAGAATTAGTGAGTGTTCACCTTTTACTCTTAGTGAGTTACATATTTTGTGTGTGTCTGTGGATGTACAAGGTACTCTCCGTGGGCCCAGTCCCACAAAGTGCTCGGAATTCCACTCCGATCCAATTAAACACTGGAACGGACTTAATTGCAGTTCTAGTCCAGGGAGACCATTTACTTGAGCAAGAGTAAGCAAGTGGATAAATTAGTTCTTACATCAAGGCACTCACAACCTCATGGCATCAATCCAGCTGTTTTGTTATTGTGTTTTTACATTACTCGCCTTCAATTTATACTCTTCTGCCAAAGCCATTAAAGAGGCTGACATTTATTTTTGAGTCTGCAGTTTCAGCACAAGTTCCTTGCCCATGGAATTTGCCTTTTAGGAGAATTAAGAGTAGTTTAGATTTCTCTTGAAGAACAGGATTTATTTCTAATGTGGGGTTACCTGTTACAATATGTTTGTGAAAAGCAGAGTTTTTCCATGGATAAATGTAGCTAGTGCTCTTCAGGAGGAAGTGGATGACATTACAGTCACCTGGAAGTACTATGAATGCAAGAGAAAATGCATTAATGTGTGATATTGACCTGTCCAGACTTGCGTAGCAAATCTTTGAGGAGGAGACCCTGTGGTCTCCCTGTGAAATGGGAAATGTGGTCTCAGTGTGGTCACCCTGCTGAAATGGGAAATAGGCTGATGTGCAGTGGGGGAAGCTGGTACTTGTCCTTCTCACTTAATACAGTATCTTAGCACAAAGTATAAAGTGTTCTTTCTCAAATAACAGATTACTCAAGATGGAACAAAACCAGTAAAATCTGGTTTCCTACAGCTTTTTCTTCGCTGTCCCGGCACCTCCCAAGCCTGGCTGTCGAGCCTTTTCACAGCACCCTGCAATCCCTCTCCTGTCCCAGCTCTCCACCCCTCCCACCCCCTCATTTCTCAGGCTCCGTCCCTGACCCGCTGCCGGGGCAGAGCCGTGTGCTGCTGGCCAGGCAGCTGCTCCTGGAAAACAGGGATAACAGCTGACTCTTTGCTTTCCCCTCAGTGGGGGCATTAAAGCCTGTTGCAAATTTTCACTAGGCTTGTCAGAGGTCTGTATCTCTGGTGTTTAACCTCTCCACTACACGTGGTGGAGACTGAGCAGTAGCTTCTAAATATACTTGTGCATATACAGATACCTTTTTTTTTGCCCAGATAACTGTAATAATCATGAAGTAAGACTGTAAATGGAGATTTTCTTTGAATCAGGATAAACACTGTCATGTTTCAGCTGCATGGACAGTTCTGTGAGCACTGGCTTTTCTTTAATCCTACATGTAAAAATGGTGGAGATGGTTTTATTGCCTTCTTATTTTACTTCTTACCTCAGTTGTGAAGCAGATGCTCACTAGAAGCAGGTCTCAGCTGTTTGTCATACATCTCCTCTGATGTACAGAGAACATCATGCTAACTGCCATCTCCCTAGGTTATCATTACCTCTTTATATTGTCCAAGTTTAGTGGGATTTCTCTCTCCTGTTCCTGGCTTTAATGCTCAGAGGTGCCTGTCCTCTTCTTCTGAAGGTAGAATTTCTTGCCTGCCTGCTATACACTGATATTCAGTATAGTTATCATTCTAATCCAAAGTATGTAGCACTTGACTCTACCTTGAAATATGGTCTTAACTGATGCATGAGGGTTTTCCTGCAGTTCTTCCATAAGGGCAGAAGGTAATCTCACACTATATGCCAAAATCTCAGAATGTATATTGAAACTGAAAGGTGACAAGCTCATTCAAGCTGGTTTAATGCTGCCTCCCTGGCAACAAATTTTTCTTGAGGAATTTAGGTTTTCTTATGCAGAAGGCTTTGCTATCTTCAAGTTGTTTATATGCTAACGATGTGACTGGAGCTGTTTTGTTTCTTGCTGTTCCCAGTGCCCGTTCAAATCTCATTCAGGCTTTGATGTCGTGAGAAAGCTACAAGTATGTGCTACATGTTTGATATATGAGGTGAAATAACCCCCCAAGTTACTGCAGCAACGAGGGATGAAACTATCCATGGCAAAAATACCTGTGCTATTCTTTCTGGAAGTAGAAATTTGTAATCCCGGACATCCACTCTACTCTCTACCCACTGTAAATTCACACTGAAAATGTTACAGCCTGGAAGAAGTGTGCATTGATTCCTCTTAGAGACTGGACAGATGTAATTTTCTTAAACACCAGTGATCACCTTGAGAGGAATGTATTTTGTATGTAAGTGCCAGCTGTCTGTCTGATTCTGCCCTAATGCTGTGAGGCACACCAAAGATGAAATGAGTTTTGAGTTCGGGAAGCTGGCTTTCCACAAATTGCAGAGATGAGTTTCTGACTAGTTTTGTAACCTGTATTTCTCCATGGCAATTTCTTTCTGAATTTCCCTGGTCACAGGACAGAATATGAGTAAAAATCCTTTCAAGTCCTGAAAAATTTAGGTAACGCGAGGCTGGATGTTTGTATTTTTCTCTTTAGTGAGCCTAGACAGGTGAGGGTCGGTCTGTTGTCCTATCAACAGGTAACAAGTGACAGGGCAAGATGAAACAGCCTCAAGTTGTGCCAGAGGAGGTTTATGTTGGATATTAGGAACCATGTTTTGACTGAAAGGGTTGTCAAGCTAGAACAGGCTGTCCAGGGAAGTAGTGGAGTCACCATCTCTGGAACTGTTCAAAAAACATGTAGATGTGGCACTTAGGAACATGGGTTAGTGGTGGACCTGACAGTGCTGGGTTAATGGCTGGACTTACTCATCTCCGAGGTCTTTTCTAAACTTAGTGATTCTATGGTTCTGTGAATATCACAAGACTACTTTACTTCAGAGATGCAATGGGAACCAAAGCGCTGACCTTGCCTTTGGATATCACTTACTCCAAGCTTCAGTTGAGAGGGATACAACACACCCCCTCAGGGATAACACATTATTCCTCTTAATTTATAATTTCCTTCTAGTTTATAAATCTAATTTTCATCCACATGTGCTAATGTTTACAAAAGGGGAAATGCTTTGGCATATGTTAATGAGTGCCTTATGCACGGGTGTGAACGTGCAGACTGTGACCAGCGTGTGAGCACACGGGAGCTTCTTGTGCCCTGCGCCCAGGGGTCCCGTGCAGGTGCCCTGGTGCCCCGAGCGCTCTGGCAGGACCTGTGACACCTGAACAAAGAGGAGGGGCTTGTGTCTGCTAAAATGCGCTGTTCCATATTGCGTAATTAAAAAAATTAACGCTCGGGTCGATGAGCAGCATCAGCCCCTCGCCGCCTCTGCCGTGCCGCCACCGGGTGGCGCTGTGGGAGCGCGGAGCCGCCGTTCCCGGGGTCGCTCCCGGCTCGGGAATGGGGAAACCAGCGGGGAATCCAGCGGGGAATCCAGCCGGGAATCTCGGGGGGGCGGGATCCCGTCTGCTACCTGTGGGATACCTGCTCAGCACCTGTGGGCATCGGGGTTTGCTTTCCGCCTCCGTCTATGCCGATTTACAGGCTCCGTGTTTATAGTATCAGGAATTGCCCGTATCAGGCACATGCCGTGGTGCTCTGGAAGTGCAGTGTTTTGGTCACAAAGTATTTAGAAAATAGGGGATCTCATAAGGGTTTAATAAGAACAAGTGCAAGGTGCTGCACCTGGGCTGGGGCAAGCCCCGGTATCAATCCAGGGTGGGGGATGAGCAGATCCAGAGTATCCAGGCTGAGAGGATGGGGGTGCTGGTGGATGAGGGGCCAGAAATGCCCCGGCCATGTGCACTGACAGCCCAGAAGTCAATCATGTCCTGGGCTGCATCCAAAGCACCATGGGCAGCAGGAGAGGGGGAATTCTGCCTCTCTGCCCTGCTCAGGTGAGCTCAGGAGGGACATGGACCTGTTGGAGAGAGTCTAGAGGAGGCACCAAGATGATTAAAGGGAAGGAGCACCTCTCCTACGGGGAATGGCTGAGATAAGTTGGGCTGTTCCGCCTGGAGAAGACTTTGGGGTGACCTAAATGTGCCCTTTCAGTACTTGAGGAGAACTGACAAGAAAGATGGAGAGAGACGGTTTACAAGGACCTGGAGTGACAGGAGAAGGGGGAATGGCTTCAAATTGACAGAGAGCTGGTTGAGATTAGATTTTAAGAGGAAGTTCTGTTCTGGGAGGGTGGTGAGGCAGTGGAACAGATTGTCTAGAGAAGTTGTAGGTGCCCCATCCAAGGCAGGCCCAGAGAAGGGCAATGGAGCTGGGAAGGTTCTGGAGCACAAATCCTCTGAGGAGTGGCTGAGGGAGCTGCAGGTGTTGAAATGGAAAAAAGGAGGCTCAGGGGTGACTTATCTCTCTCTACAGCTGCCTGAAAGGAGGCTGGAGCCAGGTGGGGCTCAGGCTCTGCTCCCAGGTAACCAGTGACAGGACAAGAGGACATAATCTAAAGCTGCTCCAGGGGAGGTTTAGGTTGGACATTAGGAAGAAATTCTTCACAGAAAGGTTGATTAGACATTGGAATGGACTACCCAGGGAGGTGGTAGAGTCACTTGCAGGTTTTTAAGGAAAGACTGGACATGGCACTCAGTGCCATGGTCTGGTTGATGGTGGTATTTGGTCATCGGCTGGACTTAATGACTTCAGCTGATCTAACTGATTTTGTGATTCTGTGATCCCTGGAAGTGTTCAAGGCAGGCTGGATGGAGCTCTGAGCAACTTGGTCTAGTAGAACATGTCCCTGCTGGTGACAGGTGGGTTTGGAACAAGATGATCTTTAAGGTCCTTTCCAGCCCAAACCATTCTATGATTCTGTGAGTCTGTGATTTTGGTGTGTGTTTACACCCACACACACTCTTTCATGGTGAAAAAGGCTTTGAAAATTTCTGAATGGTCTTTCTTTGGGCTTGGCCTTTTTGCTTCTGAATCATGGAAAAGGCACTTGTAATTTTTATGGAGAAGAATGCTGGTGTGGTTTTGCAAAACCCCTTTTTGAATGATTCAGGTGAAAGTATCAGCTTTTTGAGTCAGACCATGTTCTTCTAAGAAATAAATGTTAAAGAAGAACTCGTGTTTTCAGGCTAAAGAAAAACTGACACCTGAATGCTTGCTTTATTTTTCAATTCACACTGCTGTTAAGCAAGTCAGATTTTAGGAGTGTTGTGCTTTGATCTTCTGATATAGCCATGTTTAAAACATTTTAATTACAAACCAGTTCAGTGTTCCAAGTGACAGCAGTATTGTCATCCTCTGTTTGCACTGAGCCCCATGTTACAAGTTTAGGTTATCCATTGCTCTTTTCTGGGTAGAAAAGTCAAGTTTTAAAGGAAAAAAAAGCCTTTATTTCATGGCATCCACTTTTATACACTGGTCTCTCATATCTCTTATATCCCTCTGACCTGAGGCTGACCCTGTGCTGAGCAGGAAACCTCCTGAGGTCCTGTCCAACCTGAGTTATCCTATGTTCCTATGGCTGATGTCTTCATTTGCCTCAGGTCTGCCCATTTGCTTTCTCCCATATGCAAGCTCCTTTTTTTCCTCTCACTTTTCCATTTTCCATTAACCTCATTTAAGCAGCAGGCTGAGCTCCTCTGTTAGGTTTTATGGGAACACACTGGAAGCTGGAATCTGTCCTGCAGCAGGAGGGCGGTGCTGGAGTGCAGCAAGGGGGCAAATAGTACAGGATTTTCACCAAGAGGAGAGCAACGAGGGTCAGGGAAGCAGCACTTTTGGGAGCTGCCTCTGTGGGATTTGAGTGCAGGTCCCTGACCAGATGTGCCTCTGCTGACTCAGGACAGCTCCTGCTCTGTACCTGGGATAGTCAGGACCATTGATCACTGTGAGACAAGACTTGAGTCTGGGGAAAATGGGGAAAAACAAAGCTTCCAAAATTCTGGATAGAGTGAGTTGTGGGCTGAAGTTATTTGTTTTAGTGTACCAAAGACTTTTTATATATGTATGTTTTAAATAATGAATGAAATTATATTTATTTATGTATTTATTTTCCTCTGGCCAAAAGCACAAGGCAGGAAACTCATAAGCCAGTTATTTACTTAATCATGTTGTCTCAAAGGATAAAACTGAAAAATTAATTTAGAATTTTTAATTTACTATTTTATCCCAGTTTCAAACTGTATTTGTCTTTCCTTTTGCCTGTGTATCTTAATGATATTTTTCAAACATTTTAAGATTATAGATGAAATCCTGAAACCCTTGAAGAAATAATTTTGCTGTTGGCTCTATGGAGTCTTTTTCTACCCTGTAACAGTAGGAGGGATCCTGGTTGACTTTGATCAGTGGTCTATTACAGAAATAGGCTAATAAGTATTCATATTGGAGGTTTAAATCCTTGGTAAAATGGCTTCATCACAGCAGTAACAAATAAGTCTTGCTCTCTTTGTTGTAGTGGATTTCACCCCAATTCCGTATAAGACTCCACCACCTCCAAAACCAGAAAAAACTTTTCCTCCTTATAACGGATTTGGTTCCGAAGAAGATTCTTCGTGCTCCTGTATGGGTGTGGTTCTCAAGCCTCACCATAAGGATTACAGGCAATTCCTGGTGAAAGACAGGTGTTTTGTGTGAAAAATTTCAATTTTTGAAATGATGTATTTTGTGAAGGAGATAAATGTTATGTAGGGATGTTTTATTTTCAGCAAGGTATACAGCTCATCAGACTTTTAAGGGACATGTGCACGAGGCCTGAGTTAGTGACGTGGTACTCCAGTTTTCTGCAAACTTTGCAAAATTTCTCTTTGGAGAAGGCAAATATTATGACCCTCCCATCCTTTCCCTGCTTCCCTCTGCTGTCTTCAGTGGGAGTTTGACGGAAATCTTAGTCCAGGCATTAGTCAGGAATTTTGTATGATCCAGCAGACCAACACAGATTTGTTTTTCTGTTTGACTTTGTGATACTTAGTTGTGTTTTTGTCTGCTGAATTTCATGCAGTTTACTGAAGCACTACTAAAGCTTTAACCCTTTACTTTCCATTATGAAATAGTGTGTATCAGGCAGCAGTTGTTGAATCCAAAGCAAAAAAGTGAAGTCTTCTGCTAAAGATTCACCTGGAGAACCTCTGTCAAAGAGGAAAGCTGTTAGAAAAGCTTGGAAATGTATTGATAGTGTGATAGTGCATATATAGACACTGCAAATTATTTAAAACACAATCAATGAATAAATATCCAACTAGCGAGATCATCTGGTGGACTTGAATTTGTGGGAGACAATCTTAGTATGAATTGCTGTTCAGAATTTGGTTTGAACATATGTATACCTGAATGTGTTCTTCCTTTATAAATTTTCTGGAAAGAAACTTGGGGCTTGATTTGCAACTCAACTTTAATAAAAATTAATTCCAGACCTGTGGCAGAGAAGTAATTTTCCCCTGAAAATTATTCCTTTTTATCTGGCTGGCTATCTGGTTCTGTTAATTTAGGCTGAAAATTGTTTTTGACAAAGTAGTGAATCTTTTGCCATTTCCCTTCTTGATGCAGTAATAACACAATTATTGTGTGTTACAGAACTCAGGAGAAGTCATCTCTTAGGGGTGAGAACTTTTCTCATATTCTCTCTTTGATTTCTTACCCGTTTCTTTGCTTTTTTAGATACGGCATGGATCGTAACATACTGCGCTTTGGGGCGAAACTCATCACAGACAGTCCTATCGACAAGGAGCGGAAATTCATTATTTCCTGCTTCCTGAGTAATGACACTGTTTCCATTTATGAATATTCAGACAGAAACTCAGGTAAGATGTAGAAATGTCTCTAATCAGCCCTAGTTCCCCTGCTCATTTGGGTTGACTTTACAGTAAACGTTGTGGCCAGACTCAGCAGTAGCAGAAGCAGGGATGTGGATTTTTAAATGCAATGGGAATTGCATCAACAGGATTGCTGCATTATCTTGCATAGCTGGATGTCATAGTAATTCATGATCTTCCTTACTCAGAATTATATTGTTCATTGCATGACGGTACTTCACAATATCCTTTGGGAACTGCAAGTTTAATGGATTAGAACTTTTATTACATTTTAATTTGAAAATCTGACCTTTAAACATTTGCTTTTGTTGTGGATAACATACAGGAACAGTATTGTAACTGATGATAAATAGGGACAGGAAATATAAGACATCAAGAATGAAAGACTAAATCCTTTGTTTTGCAAAATTGTGTTATGAAACCTATACAGCATCCATTGTATAGAAGCAGCTCATGAAAGCAAAACAGCTGTTATACTTTCTAACATAGTTTATCATTAATCATGGAGTGCTGAGCATTTAAAGAGGGAAGATTGCCCTGTGCTAGAGTCTGGATGTGTGTTTGTGTATAATACTGAACTGTACTCCAAGAGCCAGACTGACAGTGTTTAAGTGACAAATAAATGCTTTGTTACTTCTCAGTGGCTTGACCACATTTATCCTGTTGCTGGAGCTTGGTATCCAAATGTAGTCATGTTTAAATCCTTTTGGCCACTGTTGTCTGTTGTACGCTGCCTCCAGCTGAAGATGTGAGAGGTTTTGTGATTTTCAAGCATCTTTTAATTTCCTTGAAGTGTCTTGTGCACAGAGGGAAGGACGCAGCAGTGGGAAAGATGTCAGGAAGTCATTCTGTAATTCAGAGAAATGGGGAAGCTTTGGCTAAGCATGACCCTGCTGGAGAGATTAGTGTTTTTCTGTGAAGCCCACAAAACATCTTCAAGCAAGAGTTTCAGAGCAGTTAACATCCAGAAGTGCCTTTTGAATCCAAAGAACCTCTGATGGCATCTCTGCTTGTATCCAACTATATTATGAGTGCATAAATAGGGACCTCACCCCCAACTAAAATAGAAGCAATTCCCTGGGAAGTGTTTTTAAAATGTGTAGAGTACCTGCTGAGGACTTCAGTGGGCATTCCCAGTTAGTTCAGCTCCACTACAACATCAAGATTTAGCACTTTTATGGCAGCAGTGTATTGTTATCAATATTTTACTCATTTCCTGGCATCCAGTGGCCTGTAATTTATGTAACTTCTTTTGTTGCAGCTAAATACACACACACTTACATATTTAATATGTCATGCTGCTGTGAGGCTCAAGAGCAGCTCAGTTCTCCAGCAGTGAATGACACGTTTGATTGGCATTCTTTATGTCTGGAGATGTAAAAGGTGCTAAAGGTACAGCTGCACTGTTAAATTGAAGGAGTTCAGGGAACAGTTTGGATCTTGGACCCCAAGCATGTGTACTGCCTGTTTAGTCACTTATTCTGCTTTGCACCATTCCAACTAGACAAAGGCCCCAGAGGGCCTGGGGTCCCTCCTGGAAGATGCTGAAATCCAAAAAACTCTCCTCCAAGGCAGTAAGGACAATGTTGCACCAGGTTTGGCTTGCTCAACCCTTATCAGTCATCTAGCACTGTCCCAGGAGGGTTTGCACACTCAAAAATCCATCTTTTCTTCAATGTTAAGAATGAAAAGGCTTTGCAGAAGTCAGGTAAGAGAGGCTAAGGAAAAGGAGTAAGGCATGCAAGATAACAACCTGGCCATTCCTTCTGTGCACAGGTTCAGAGGGCTATTTTTGCCTTTTTATTTACATGAACTGGTACAAATTGGCAAGTAATGCTTCAGATCTCAATCCTAAGATGGAAGTAATACCTTGCTCTTAAGTTTTCTTGGTTCAGCAACCTGAAGTTTTCAGGGAAGTACTTCACTCTAATGTGAGCAACACTGGGAAAGTCTATGAAATTCACAGGGCTGGACATCTTGAAGCACTTCTTGAGATGGGGATCAAAGCATGAGAACTTTGGCTCCCCATGAAGAAGATCACAACCCCTTTTTTACTCAGTGCAAGACTGAGCCAACAGCTGTACAAACACCTGCAAACTCTGATCTGATCTTAATGGAAGAGGGTCTTTCCCAGTGGTGTTTATTTTGTGCTTTGAGCCTGGCTTTTGTAGATTTCCATCAAAACTCCTTATCAGGTTTCAGTGTAAAATCGCTAACTTAATGAGATATTTTCAGTCATTTTTCTTTATACCGCTTGTAATATATTAACCTGTAACATTTAAAAAACCATAATGAGACAGAAGTAAGTTTCCAATATAAGTGCACAGTTGCAGGGAAATAGAGAGGCAAGAAAGAATTTCCAATCTTACAGAGATATTTTAAATATTAAAAACAGTTGCCAGGATTATATAACCTAAAATTTCTTATTTGTTTTTATAGCTGGGTGAAAAGGAATGTGTTAACATTAGAGGCATATTAATGATTTGAATTGTTTTTTGATTCAAGCAAGGCCTGATGATTACCATAGTGGGGTTTTTTTTTTGTCTTTTGTGCTGATAACAAAGCAATTAAGACAGACATCTGATCCAAACTCTGTTTTAATAAGTAGTTTGGGTTTCACATTCATTTGTAATTTTGACTATAAAAGGCATTTGATTACACTGTTCATCAGCCTTTTATTGGACTTGCATCACTACCTGATATTAGGGCATCATTAAATGTTACTAAAGTAAGCTTTTGGCTTTTGGCTTTTGGCTTGGAAGCTGAAATATCAACAGGATGCAAACCCCAGAGTTGTTGTAGGGCACATATCCCAGTGAAACAAAACATGTGACAGAAGGTTTTCCAGAAAGCTTGGTACGTGCAATGCAGTCCTCTGGTACACGGGAAGTTAATACAGGAAAGTAAAATGTTCCTGTTAGCATCTTACCTACCCTTGAGTACCTTGTGCTGTTTCTAGTGACACAATTAAAATCATAATAATGTGAAAAGGAGCCATGTGACATACCCACCTCACAAGGCAAGGAGCAGATCACTATTAAATTGGCAGAACAATGTATGGAAGACAGCATCATGTCACTCCTATGTTTTAAAAAAATTCAAAAGCCCTTTAAAAGAAGTTAGAATTGCAGTGCATCAGAATTCACAATCTTTGTAGGACAGCGCTCTCTTCAGCTGTGGTTTTTGTTTTCCTTTTCTTGCCTTTAACAGTTTAAGGATAATTGCCTGCATTTTACTTTTTTGGATCTTAGGTTTCTCAAGGGCCAGTTCCAAGGCTGGCGACAGGGTTATGGGAACGATTTGAAGAGGCACATTTCTGTTCCATTTTAAAGAAAAGAAAACCAAGGAAGGTGTTTGGCAGGCATTCAAATGAGATGTGTCACAGAATGTGCACAATTTAACTGTTGCTGTGGACACTGGCAGAGACAGTCCTTTTAGCAATAAGAGGAAGGGGAGAAGGCAGTGTTCTGAGACAGGAAACTGTAGAACAAAATGTGGTATTTAAATACAAATCATCTGGTTTGGGGTGTCTTTTTGTTGATGATTTGGAGGATTTTTGTGTATGAGTGGGTTTTTTTTCCAAGTAAAGCTGTGATTAATTATTTTTAATTCTGTTCGCATAGGGATAGCTGGTGGGAAGTTCCTGGAAAGAGGTCGCATTAAGAAGCCTGGGCAGGAACTCTTTAAGGTTCAGCTATCTGAATACTACAAGGCTCATGCTCTGTTTGTTGGAGCCAGAGTTTGTTTCCATGGTCACAACTTTCTTTTAGTAGATGCTGATGAATACACGTTCAACTACATGGAGAAGAATGCAAATGAGGTGAAGCAGGCTCTTGTTATTTTCTATTATCTCTAAGGACTGTGATTTATCTATATAGATTTTAGAATTATTTATACTCGGGTTCCTCACCCAAAGTTCACAGCCCAGTGCTCTCTGTCTAGCAATGGATTTAGGAGATGTCAGCTGAAAGTGTGTGCAAGTCTGCCCACTCTTTACTGTCCATTCCCTTTTCCTTTCTCAGCATCCACTCAGACTGCACTAGGGGTTGTGACAAGGGATATTCCTGCCTATTCCTTCTTGAGGCTGTTTATGAACCTCTTGTCCCTAAGTTGATCTAACCCTTGCTGAACCTAGGGATACTGCCAGCGTCCACAACTTTCTGTGGCAGCAAGTTGAAAAGATCACTGCCTGCTATGAAAAAAAAAAAAAATCTGATAAAAAAAGTGTCTTTTATCTGTTTTAAACCAGCCTCCCCTAGTTTAAATGCCAGTTCTAGTGTTCTGGGGTTTTGTGAAAATCCTGATTCACCTTATGCACCACCTTCATAAATTTGCAAATCTCAGACATTCTTCTCCCTCAGCCTAGTCCTGCCCAGTGAAGAGTCTCACCCTTTTTAGTCTGTCCTTGCAGAGAAATTGTGAGATATGGAGACTGGAATGGTACACAGTACTCAAGATGTGGACACATCCAATTTAGTCTTACTGATGAGGCTATTTTATGTCCTGATTTGATTTTTTGGGGTTCATACATACTTTTCTGCCAAAACGTTTCCCTTGTATTATTAGAAATTCATATCACAGCCTGGAATTCAAGCTCACGGTTTGTACTGAGTTTCACTGTCTGCCTTCAGAGGGGAGAGCAACAATAAATCGAGAGCTGGGATGCCTCTGCTGATTTATACTTTAGCAGAATGGTGCAATTTTTTTGTAAATTAATGCGGATTAGCACCATCTGCCTTCCCTGGAACAATGAGGAAGACCTGCAAAATGCTTGTGGATGTAAAATGCTAAGGCTGCTAATTGCTTTAAGCTTTAAAATACAAAGCTTAAACCTTAAAAATACAGTCTATTATGTTTCCTTCCTGCTGGACTGTTTCTCCTCCTGGTAGAATCAAACCCAGAGCTATTGTCCAAAATGTAGACCTTATCCTTAGATTGTTAATGTTCTTTGGAATGTTGTTTGCATTGACAGTCCTGGATCAGATGGATGAGACCCTGGTTTTCCAATGAATGATTGTATAGTATAAAAAAAAGAAAAGCAAAATGGGAAGAGGCAACATTGAAAATACTTCATTAAAGTGACTTTTGAAAGGTTCTTCACACAATTAGCATTTTAATGCAGCTGGTAGAAAAAAAGGTTGATTCTCCCAGGGGTAGTTGCTTTATTCACATCCTTTGTCTAGAGCTCCAGAAGTTTGCCTCAGTCATCAGGGGATCACATACACAAATCACAACAACTTCAGCAATTATTAGAGAAGATCAGAGCTGGACAATTGTTTGGAAGAAGGGGGAAATGATTTAAAGATGGCTATTTGTTAGTTGTTTCTAAAATTTGAAAAGAAATCATTTTCCTTTTGAATAGACAGGGGTTTCCTTTCAGCAGAATACATCAATATGTTTTCTGAAAACTGGTGAACGAAATCTGTATGAAATGGTTTTTAATGAAAATTGACATTTTGACCACAGTTCTATGGGCATACGGTGATTTAGATGAAATTTTGATTGGCAATCATAGTGCAGGTGGATATTAAAAATTTGTTTGGCACCATCTAAGGTGTTTGGAAAGTTTTAATTTTCTGTTTCAAAATTATACTCATTGTATTGTTTTTATGTTAAAGGGAGAGAAAAATCATGGAGTCTTGTCATTTTCATTGCCACCTGTACTGAAAGTAACTTTAAGGACCAGTTAAGCTCAAAACTTTTCAGCACTTTTAGTTTCTTTTTCAATTTGAGAGAAAAATATTTATTTAGAAAATGTAGATTTGCTTGCAAAACAAAACATGTGTGTTGTGCACAGTCTTACTGGTGTTATCCAAGTTTGGGGAGGACTGTTTCAAACAAGGCATCCCTGGAAGGGAATTCAACATCTCTGAAACAGTCTCAGTTGTTCTAACTTTGCTGCCTACTGCAGTACAAACATAGAAAAGGATTTTACTTCCATTGAATTCAGCATAATAACCTCTGATTTATTCAAAACAATCAAACAAAAGTAGACTTTGACTAGAAACATGTCAGAATTTACATGAGAAGGGGGAAAGAGGGTGAAATTATTACCATGCTGCTCGGATACTCAATGCCTATGTAGGTGTTTGGAATATGTAGTTTAGAAAAAAAAAGATGTAAAAATAGCTGTTTTGATAATGAAGAGAAGACAGGTTCTTAAAAATTCAGAACAATTTGTCCATCCTGAAATATGGAATCATTCTGCTCAGTCTTTTCTCCCTGGTCCTTGCTTGATCAGCAGAAGGCTGTGTGCTTATGGCCCAAACAGAAACATCTTGGAGAAGGGCCTGGAAAAGTTGCAGTCTCTAAAACTCTTTGATTGCTGGTCCAGCTGCTCCAAAGCACTGCCTTGCAGGGCATTGCCTGCCAGGGCTGCACCTGGGGTTTTGGCATAGGCAGAAGTTGTCTTCTCTAATTCTGAGAAAAACCTGCAAGCACTGATGTATTGATTATACTTGGATCAATTTCTACTGCCCTGGCAGTGCCACAGGGACTTTAAATACCCTTTTCTAGATCACTTTGAACTGATACCAAGCTGTAGACACACTTCAGCATAGCTGGAAGTGAGGCCCAATTTTTATGTCCTGGTCCTTAATGCCAGTCATACCAAATTTCAAATAATTGCTCCTGGAAGAAATGGGAGAAAAGTATTTTCAGGCAGTTCGTTGTGTTTTTTAAGTTATGTAGAGCATGACAGATGTAAGGACATAGCAGATAATCATACTCGAAGTCACCCCCAATTTAATGACTAAATATTTCTATGTTTTATGTTGAAAATGAGCATAGCAAATAAATCTTTGGTAGACCACTAACACAACAATCTGACTATAGACTGAAAGCCTTAGTATTTCAGTTCTATTTAATCTGAGTTCAAATTTATTTTAATGGTCTAGTTAGGAAGAAGTAAACATTTAAGCATTTTTATGCACAACAGGAAAAATTTGTTCCTAAAAAATTTCCAATCTGCTAATTCTGAGTATGTAGGACAATGTAGTCCAATATGAATGAGGCTATTTGTTGGAACATTTCATTGGAGCCAATGGTGAAAATTTAGTTTTAACCTGGTGAAATTTATGACTTGAGAATTCAGTGAGGTGCACCAACATAAAATAAGGGCGAAGTTATTAAAACTGTACTTTAAATGTTTCTACTTCTGTTTTAAAAATGCAGTTTCAAGCAAAAGTGGATGTTCTTCTGTGTAGCCAGAATAAACTTTTTGAGAATGCATGATGTGATGATTTTTGTTTAATTGTTTATATTCTTGATAGGAAGCAACTTCTTTTTTCAGTAACAGCCTCCTTTCCAAACTTAACAAAGTGATGATTTATGCAATTGAAATGAGGAAAGGAAAAAACTAATAATACCCTGCAGTTCAGTATTGCCCTACACCTTGTTGACAAGCATGGTGGGTTGCAGAGTGCTTTTCATAGAATGGCTTGGATTGGAATGGTTTGGGGATGGAAGGGACCTTAAAGATCATCTCAGTCATGGTCAGGGGCACTTTCCACTATTACAGGTTGCTCAGAGCCCATTCCAGCCTGGCCTTGAACACTTCAGGGATTGGGCAGCCACAATTTCCCTGGGCAACCTGTGCCAGAGCCTTACCACCCTCCCAGGAAAGAACTTCCTCTTCATATCCAATCTAACCCTACCCTCTCCCAGTTTGAAGCCATTCCCACTTGTCCTGTCACTCCAGGCCCTTGTAAACAGTCTCTCCATCTTCAGGTAGTGAAAGGCCACATTTAGGTCACCCCAAAGCCTTCTCTTCTCCAGGCTGAACAATCCAAATTCTCTCAGGCTTTCCTCATAGCGTTGGTGCTCCATCCCTCTGATCCCCTTGGTGTCTCCTCTGGGCTCGCTCCAGCTGTGCACACAGCTGGGGCACGTCCAGCCCTCATCCATCAGCCCCCCAACTCCTTCTCCCCAGGGCTGCTCTCCATCTGTTTATTCCCCAGCCTAGACTGATACCAGGGATTGAGACCCAGGTGCAGCACCTTGCACTTGGTCTTATTAAAGCTCATGAGATTGCCATGGGCCCATTTCTCCAGCCTGGACAGGTCTCTCTGGATGGCGTCCCATCCTTCAAGTCTTTATAATCTATGTCTGACTTTCCTTTCCTAAGTTCCCTATGTCTGATTTTGGTGTTGTCCTCAACAAACTGAAGAACGTGACTGAATCTCGTGCCAAAGAAATCAGAAAGACTTTTGATATGACTGACCCTGAGCATACCAATGTGATTGGGTATGACGCTTTCAGGTAAGACAGTGGATTTGGGGTTTTAGTTTTTAATAAAGGCTCATTCCCCCAAAATATATACAGCATGACTGGCTTTTGATGCTTTCTGCACATTGGCTGACAAGTGGCATGGATTTGTTTTGCATTTACTTGGAGATTGTGTGTAAAAAGAAAGTAAATCCATGCTCCAGAAAAAAAAAGAAAAAGTGATAGTTTTGAGTAAGCTGAAAGCACAACTGAAATCTGTCTGCTTTTTATGGAGCTGACCCAGAGTGTTGTGAAGAAGGGCACAAGTCAGCAGTAATATATATGCTGAAAAATAAAGAAAAGTCTATCCTGAGAGTCAAACAGTAGTTTCAAAATTGAAGTAGGGATGTTCAAGTTGTTGGAAATGGTGTTTGGGTTTTGAATCATTGGTAAAGAAGACAATCTTTACAGAACTAAGGTGTATTGAAATAAAACAGGCAGTGGTAAGCATGTTTAAAAAAGATTGGAAAGCAGTAGTGAGAGCAATAATTAATACTTGGATAATAATTTAAGCATAGATAAAGGGAGGAGAAATTTGGATTCTGGCAATGATCCAGATATGGCAATGGGCAGATGCATAGATACTTGAAAGAGGAAATCATGCTCAAATACAAGCTGATTTCAGTTTGTCCCACAGCCAGAGTACTTGACCATATGAACTGTGTTGGGCACAGTACTGGTAAAGTTAATGATGTGAAACAGAGGAGAAAACTTTACTTGGGAGCATTTGGTTTTCTCAGAAGTAACACACGGTGTATTTAGGAACTGTCATAATAACTAAGGCATTTAAATAGATGTATATTGCATGGAATGTCGTCTCCATAGGAATGTTAACCAAGGCAGAAATTGCTTCTGAAATATCTCAGAAGAGAAATAGGTCAGCAGAAGTTTCTTCCAGCAATTCAAAGTGAAAGTAGTGAGGAATTAAAACAATTTCGTATTCAGAAATTAAAAATAAGTGATTAAATGGTAGGATTTAAACTAAGAGGGGCCACAGTTTTTGGTAGCTTTTGGTCAAAACATTTCTGAGCTCAGATATTTTACTCAGCAGAAGCAAGATTTTTGAATTGCTAATTGCATTAAGAGGGAAAATGTTATTACTTGAGTAAGGGAGAAAATTGAAAGTTAAGACTTAATGGGGGAAAGTTTCTGGCACTTGGAAAAGGGTTTTAATTTGTGTAAGGTAACTATTTAAAATTTAAAAAAATATAGTTTTAGTTCAAATTATGAAATAATAATCTGCAAAACTTTGTGCATCCATTTAGAGCAGCTCAAAGGTATGGAACATTTGCATGACTAAATTAGGGAAGCAGCCTTTTAGAAGGGATGATTGTGCTTTTAAATGGCAGGGAAAAGTTTTTGTTTTATCCAGTAGAGATTCAGTTGGGTGTAAATTTAATCATGGACATAATCTGTGCAGCTGTGAAGAGCTCAACTGTTTAATTTAGGGCAGTGCTATTCTGTGACATGGAGGGAGATATGTCTGATCAAGTGGTATTGAGGGACTTGGTTTCAGCAACAAAAAATGCAGGAGCCCTTTCCATGAGCAGGAAAACTGGGGAAAATCAAGGTTTTCTTGGCCTCAGTGTTCACCTGGGCCAGGCTCAACACCCACCAATGGTCCCCATCCCTCCTGTGGGGGGAAGGCCCCCAGGGAATGTTCACACTGCCAGAGGAAGAATTTGCCTCTAAGGAACATTGAATATTTCCGCTCTGTAGTGATTTTGTTTCTGTTAATTTGTATTACATCCAGTAATCTAAAGGCTCTCTTCTTATTATTATCCGTGTATCTTATTTTAGGATGAAAGAAGCATTTTTAATGACAAAAATGAGAGCACTTCTTCACATCTATGAAAATGCCAAGATATTTTTATGTGAATAGAATATCTTTTTCTTTTAGTTTCTTATTGTGTACATCAGTGTTTATTTTTAATCTGTCATGACATTTGATGATTATAACTAACAACAAATGATTATTTTTAGTACAGGCAATTATCTGTGTGACAGTTTCAATGATAATCCTCTTATCTTAAATACAGCTGAAGCTTTACTGTGCTCTGAATTTGGTTGTTCAGATTTCTTCCTTTCTACCTATGTAATTTTATATGACCTGTATGTAAAAATATATCTGTAAGTATTATGTAGTGAAGAGAATTGTAATTATACAATTTATTTTAACTGCTTTCAGAACCCAAATCTTCAGTACTTCATCCTGGAAATAAATATGTGATGTACACTGAAGCTATCCCTTAAGCTATCATTAAAACTATTGAAAGCTTTGTTTAAAAAATAATTTTAAAATAACGAAAACTTAGATGCCTGTGCATCACACAGCCCTATCCAGTGTGTTTTTTATCATAAGTTACTGGCAAGATGTTTGCTGTTAGAGACAAAGAACCATGTGGGTCTAACAAAGATGCTTATCTTCAATTCAGCTTGAGAAGCAGCTCTCTTGAGCAGTTAATTATGACTTCTTTCTGTAATAAATTCAGATTGCAATCTGTCTTATTCTTCTAGAACAAAAAAACAAAACAAAAAAAAAGTAAAACCAGAGATAGCTAAGCTGTGGGAACAATTATTGCAGCTTGTTTTTTTTTTTTCAGGGAGACTTTAGATGTCATTCTGTTTGTGAGTCTTGGGTCTCACTCATTATTCCCTCACAATCACTAAAATATTCCTTAATTCCCAAGTGAAATAATTTTATCTGTGGGTATTTGTGATTTGATTGTCACTGACTGGATTAAGAAAATAAAAGACTTAAAATCCTGACAGTGGAAAACTCTGTGCCATGTATGGAAATCCAATCTGTGGAAATGTTCCGATGGCTGATGTTATCTACAGCCCCCAGTTCCGCCAGCATTGGAGTGCCAGGCTTATCAGGCAGCATTGTCCTCTTTGTGTGTGCAGTGGTGTTACTGCAGGCAGCAGGAAAGAGGCTCCAGCTTTGACTGGATCTCTGAATACTGCTGCAATATAAATAGTAATATTCAGTAAGTGGAAAAATAGTACTGACAAGATAATGATAATATTAGTGGATGGACCAGGTCTTGGTCATTTTGTTCACGTAATCTCAAATAAGGTTTGCTACTGTCAGCAACTTGTCACTTCCTTGTATTTATTTCCTGTAACTGCAAATAAAGGGTCATTCAGATTTATTTAATATGAAAAAAGCAGCAGCTGTATCAAAGTAGACACTCTGCAGTATTTAACCTTTCTTTAATAGCTGTGTAAGTGCAATCATATTACATGAAGTGAAACCTTCATTTGAACAGGACCACACAGGCCTCTGAGAGGATGCAAGTAAAAACTATGTTTCTTTTAAAAATTCTTGCAAATTTGGAGGGGTCTGAAGTTTCTGTGCTTTCAGTTCATATGTGAATGTTAAGGAGACCCCTCATCAGATTAATTCAACAATTTAAGTATTCTCCAGGCAGCCATTTGAGTCTTGTGTCAGAACTTTGTGCATCACTACTAATTTCTTCCATTTTTTTTTCAAGGATTGGTGTTTAATCACAGTGATTCAGTATCCTCATGGGTATCACAAGGTACAACACTAATTGCACCAGCAATTACGGTGAAGTTTATTCTTAGTGCAGTTTATCCAGAAGTATTATATATAATTAATCTAATTTTGGCTGAGACACAAAGGCCTATGTTGATGCTTGCTGTTAGGAAGGCTGGTTGGATGTGAGTGCACCAGGGGCAGGTGTTTGGGATCATAGAACCAGTGGAGTTACACTAATCTGGCCTTGTGACAGCTGAAGGAGCTGACACTGTCCCATCAGCTGGGTCTCAGGAACATTTCTTTTTCTTTGAGCGGGGCTGATTTGTCTGAGCAGCACACACAGGCTCGGGAGGGCACATCCCAGGCTCATCCCTGCATGGGATCTGATTCTCCACTTGCAGCATCCAAGTGTAAGCTGCTCTTGCTGCTGCCTCCTGTCTTACATTCTTCCAGAGGGACTTGTGATTTGGTATCATTTTCTGTATGGCATCTCTGGTAAAACACTTCAGTCCTGGTTAGGATGTATTTTTGTATGTATAGCTACCAGCTGAGGAAATTTGGACATCCTTCCTCCCCCCAAATTAGTGATTATTGACTGGTTTTAACTTATTTGCTTAACACTAATGTAGGCTGTTGTTTTTGTGAGCAGAAAGTGGATAGTCAATGTTGCTGATGGAGCATTTTCAGAACATGAAATTATGACTCTTGGCTGTCACTACGGCATGAGAGATGAAAGTCAAACAGGCCTGCTCCTCCTCCTTTCGGTGGCTCAAGAAAAACTAAAGAAAAACGCTTTTGAGTAGTTTGAACAACTGACTGCAGTGTTTATGTACAACGACCGAAAAACATAAGTTTCCTCTCTTTGTCCTAAGCTGGTATTTCAGAAGCTCTTCTTGTAAACCCACCTACTTTCTGTTTGTTGGTGAGCAAATTGTATATTGTAAACAAAGAATATTATTTGCAATGTTAAGCCTGTCTCAGCACTTGGCAGTAGACAGGAAAAGGACAGCCTTTTAGTCTATTTTACATTTTGTGTGGACTTTTGATTATAGATGCTGTACTGAACATTCTGTGACATCAGATACCTGTTCATGAGCAAAAAAGGATTTTAAATCAAAGAGGAGAAATAGTGATTTAAGGGGGAAAAAAATAAAGTATTTGTATTCTTTATGTGACTCATTTGCCCTTTTTGTTCTCTGATGTCACAGATAAAGAATCACTGAGGATCTCAGTATGAGAAAAGCTACGATGTGACCTTCAAGTTTTTCAGCTTTGTAATAGCAACATTTCATAAAACTTTGTTTTCTTTACCTCCATTCTAATATTCTTCACATGTTTTCCTATTCACAGAAACATTCACTTGAAGTAAACCTGAAAAATACCTACTGTATATTTCTGCCCCTCTCTTTCTGATGCACAGGTGTGCACTGTTGCCTTATGAAACCTGCAGGATTATTTGCAAGTCCTTTAAGTTGCCAATTCCTGATGATCTTCTAGAAACTGTACTGGCCAGGTAACTAAAGGGCAGATAGTATGACCTGCATCACAGATGCAAATCAATGCTAAATATCTACTGCAGACACAAATCTTTAGAATTTTTCACTTATCAAATATAAATCATCTCATGATGCAGATTTTGTCCCTACACATGTGCAGATTTTCCTATTTATAGGATATTTATAATCAACTGAGATGCATCCATCTTAGCAACTTCATTTTGCCCGACACAGTAAATCATCTGGGGTTTGGCAGAATTCTATGGAATTAGTCTTTCCAGAATCAGTTACTGATACTTATCATTTTCAATGAGATTCACTTTTTTTGCTTTAGTTGTTCTTGTGTATATATGTAAGGTAAAATAAATAATCTTATGAAAGAACATTGTGTGAGTTTCAAGGAACACACCAAGATGAATACAATGAAATATTCTTATCAAGTAGACAGCATCAGTAGTAAATAAAATTGGGTTGTTCCTTCTATTAATCTCACCTGGAACATATTTTATTGTCATTTTTAAAAAGGAAAAGGAGTGTTGGCATGGCTTTGGTTCTTTTACATAGCCCATTTAGTTTTTTTGAGACAAATTGCTTTGCTAGCTGTACTAATGGGAATAGAAGGGAAAAGAACTACTATTCAGTGCACTTGTATTAAAGACTAGAGTTCAGGGTAAGCTGTGGTGCTTTGAACACTCTTGTCTTTTTGAGTTTGGCTTTCCAGGCCAGTTTGTCTGGTAATAGGTTTAAATGCATAGTTATATGTTTCTTCTTTCCCTTGAGGGAAATTCTTAAATGTTTTGTCTGTGCTTTCATCCTGTGTTAAAAACAAGAACAGGTCTTGTCTTCTGTCATGTTTAGGTGCTTTCAGGTAGATATACTTCTTAATTTCAGGAGGAGTTACAAATTAGGTATCTGGGTTTAGTAAATAATGAAAAGACCCTTGTCACGCAGAAAGGTGCAATCCATTTTAATAAAGCTTCTTCATACTGCTGTCCATCACTTCTGACACTGAGTTATAAGCATCAGTCATCAGAAACATGACTGCATTTTAAAAGTAATCTACAACTGATATTTTAGAACTCCCACCAAACTGCCCAACACAATTGTTGGAGGACAATTGACATCCCATATTAGACAAAGGGTTCTTACAGATTCCACTTAAGGGTTGAACTTGAATAGATGCACAAGGCACTGGAAGTTTGCCTTTATGTAATAACTCAGTCCTGATAAAAAGCAGACAAGCCCGACACATCCTGGGCTCTAGGGACATGTTTATTGTTTGTGAATTTATACCAGGGAAAGCTTTTGTGCCCTGAACCTCTTCTCTCCTAAGGAGTCTAAGTGTAGGCAGTTAAAAAGAAAAAGCCCAGTACACTGTAATAAGAATTAGAGATAAGCTTAGAACACAGGGAGGAGATCAAGGGCTGGATTTCATCCAGTTTTAGCAAGGTACCCATGACAGCTGGAGGAGGTTTCAGCTGCTGTAGGTTTTTTCTGTAGGTGGTGGAGGAGAGAGTTATCTCCTCAGCCTGTATGAGAACTGCATTTTTAAATTACCATCCATTCTCCTTGATTTCTAAAGGGGCTGAGGCTAGGCTGTGTTGCAGATTTCTGTATGAGAAAGGTAAATGAGAATGGTGTGAAGTTGTCCCTCAGAAATCAGCGTGGGAAGTGCTTCATTTGGCAGAGATCCTTGTTTAAGGTGCTTCTAAATTACAGCATCAGCTGCTTCAAAGGTGGCAGTTTAGGTGGTGTCACAGTACTGCAGGTAACGAGGAAGATTGTCACATTCTTAATAATGTGGGCACTTGGCACTGCCTGGGAAGTTTATTGTTTTATGAGGTTGCAGAGTCAGGGAATGATTTTTATCAAGTCTATTTAATAGGACTTAATTTCCAGTAGTCTGTAAATTGAAGAGTTGGGTTGTCTCAGTGAGATTTAGAATTTTCTCTTCCTTTCCTTCTGCTTCCTGTTGATTGCTTCAACACTGAAGAATCATGAAACAGGCAGGTTTATTGTTAATGAAGAACAGTCTCATTCCTGGGGAGTTTACAATTCAGTGTGGGCCAAGTTTGTCAACAGTATTCTTTCCCTGCTTNTTGGGGTGTTTGTTTTTTTTTTTTTTTTTTTTTTTTTTTAATGAGGAAGTGTGTAGTTTTGGGTCTACTGATATTTCTGGTGCTGGTGGTGGTTCTACTCTGTGTATTTGTATTTATGAAGGAAGAAAGTGGTACAATAAAAGTTGTTGGACTGATTCCCACAAAATCAGGATATATAGCTAATGCACTAGCTGGACCCTATTCAGCTATAAAATGCTGGACAATGTGATCAGATAATAGTTGAAGGCTGAAGCTCTGTATTTATTCAGCTTTGCTATCTGAGATTAGGTGGCAAAGACTTTCTGCAGGACTTAATGACTTTATTATTCCATGTTGAAAGGTAATATTTTTAAAGTATTTATTATTTACATTTGTAAATTATACTGCAATGCTCTGTCACTTATTAAAAGCATGGGATGGGACCAGAAATTGCTGTCTAATTTTGTGGTCACCTCTAAATGACCCAATACTTTTTTTACTGTACCCAAAGACCACTCAGTTGCCAGGGAGTACAAGGAGAATTAGCACAAAAATTGGGGTTTCATAAGACCTTTTCATATTGTCTGCCCAGTGTAAATTTATATTTTTAATTGCAAGTAGTAGGAATTAGGTACCAAACAATGTGAACATTTTTCCAGTTTACCTGAGCTGGCACATTAAAAATTATTTCCTTTCTCCATCAGCATTTTCTCACTTACTTTTTTAATCACAGAACAATACAGAATTTAATCACATTGTATTAAGCAATGCAGATGGTACACAGTTGTTTCTGCCAGAAAACTACAGTAGTCATTATAAACATGTCTTTAAATTTATGCAGGCATAATGAACAATTATAGTTTGTTTAATAAATAAGTTTTGCCCAAGTGCTTAAGTAATGAGTTTAGGGGTTTGTTTTCTGTTGATTTCATTTACTGCAATGCTAAATTGATGCTAACAAGGACTTAAAAAGAAGCAGTCCTTCCCCAGAGGATTTATAAACAGCTGGCAGATAAGTAAAAATGGAGAGAAAAAAGAATTGATGACAAGTTTACAAGCCTTACATGTTGATTATTCTGCATTAGTTTAGTTATTAATTGTAGGTCTCCATTTTTTTAATTATGTTTTAAAATTTCTGTTAAAAGCAGCTGTGCAGTTTTTCACCTCTCTCCACTGCTGGGGTGAGTCTGTTTGAAGGGTGTTTGTTGTTTTGAAAAGTGAATCCCTAGTCCTTCATCAGTGCCTGATGGCTCTGGGCCTCCGAGATTGTCATCCCAGCATGGTCCCAAATTGCAGTTCCCAAATCCCTTCCAGCCCAGGCCAGGCCGCTCCTACCTGCTCAGTTTTAACCAGGATTGTGGCTGGGTCATAATTTTTTACCTGGTTTCCTACCTGTGATGTTTTTTTTATGGCTGCCCTTTTCCTTTCAGGAAGCAAATCAGCTTCTCCAGCTCCAGCAAGTGTGAGTAGCAGGAGCAGCAGTGGAAATGATCACAAGATCTTTTTCCTGTGCTCTATCTTCTGTTACCTTTGGTACCTGACACTCCCTATGTCATTTGTGATTAAAAGACTCTCTAGCATTCATATTTGGATCTCTTAAGACAAATTATTCCTCTAATTCAGTTTTTTGAAGAGCTGATGGTTCAGTTCATGGTTGTTCAAGACATGAATAAATGTATTATAAATTAATAAAAACAAGATGGTAGCCATTATTATTTAAAATTGACTTGTTCTTGCTGGTTTAAATCTTTTCATATGAGCAGTTTATGACAATTTAGGTGTACACCTGTGACAATTTAGTTCCTGTAGAACTATGCTGCAGAGACTGTCAAACAGGCTGAAGAATCCCAACATTTTCTCTAAGGTTAAAGCAGCAGATGCTTCTGCTCTATTATCATCAGATTAACTTCTTAATAAATGTTGTTTGAAATGAAGGAATTAAGAAAACTCTGCATGTGCATTAAACTTTGACATAAGTCTTTGGGGTACAGATTTCTTGATGGGAAAGAAAAAAAGTGTTGGTAAGTAACCTTTACTCACCAAAGCATCCTCAGGAATGACCATAGTGTGGTTTAACCAGATTTTTCACATATCTGGAGTATTTAATTATGAATGCATTTTTAGAAGCAGAAATGTGCGATCATTTCTGTAATGATAAAGAAAATTAAAAGCTCTGCAAACTATGATCGGGATGGCGGAGTGACTTTCGTAGTCTAAAATCACATACATTGGTGAAATAACAGGGCAGAACTGAAGAGAAGGGTAGTTTAAAGCTATCTTTGTTGCATCTTCTTGATAAGACAAATCTAATTTCCTTTCCTGAAGAACACTGTCTGTCTCAGAATTATTAACTCCAGCCACTGAAATGTATGACATCTCTGTCCTAATAATGCACAAATTGATAACATCTCCTCAGTCCATCTGGATGCTCTGTGCCAAATCCCTGGTGTGTGCTTTTTGTAGATTGATACAATAAGTCACAGCCATAAAAAGATCTAAAGAGTAGATTTTTGTTTTTTCTCACTGGATTATTCTAGAGTAGTGTTTTAAGATGCTTTCTGTAGCTATTTAATTATAGGATTTAGGAATCCCATTTCCTCTGCCCGTGATAAAATTTTTGGTTGTAGTTAATTTCAAGCCCATGTTGTCACCTCAGCTCACAATGCTGCCACATCAAAAGACTTTTCTCCTTGTAAATGTTTGTTAAAAGCAGAAGCAATGCTTTCCTCAACTTCTGTGCCTCAACAGTTACACACTTTCACTTGTTCTTTATTTAAAAATTGTGCTTATACAGACCAGCATCTTGGTGGTAGTATTAATCTTTTGACTTTTCGTAATGAGCAAAAGGTAACTACATAATAGTAAAAGGAAAAATAATTTGTCCTGATAGTTCTGAAATTCCAACTTGTGTGCCATTGTTTTTTTCCTAGAGGTATAAACTTTTTGATTGTTTTATTTTACTAATGCAAAACTTGTTTCTTTTCCCTATTGCCACCTGCAAAAAATCCCCCTGAAACTAAGAACCCCACAGAAGTGGGAATGATAATTCTCTTGTATATTGGATATATTCCCCGAAAGTGAGGCCTTATGGAAATGTTAACTTGCGTGTGAGCTATGATAAAAAAGCTAGCTGTCATAGGAGGGTTTCTCATGGCAGTGGTTCAGGCTCCATTTAATACAAGTTGCAGTAGCATTCTTTTCTGACTTTGCTTTCATCTTCAGCATAACTCACTGTACTTAACATTCCAGTTTATCGCTGCCATCTCTGTTTATGGCTCTCAGTATATTTTATTATTATCTTTCCTGCTGACTATTAAATGAAAGGTGTGGGGGGAGGAGAAGGAAAGGATGAGTTGCAGTTTATTGCTGTTTATTTTTGTCCCCAGATCTATTTCTCGTCCAGTATTGTTTTCCAAGTTTGTGCTGTAAATTCTCCCTTAAAGTGCCTTCATGCTTAATTTTTATCAGAACCCTCTGCAGTGATTGAAGGATTTTGAGGCCCATATTTTGTGCACTGCTATCTCATTAAAGGCCAGGGAAAATGATTCCCTGAAATACTTATTTCCTGTGCAGTAGCGTTTGTCTCACCAGATGGCAGGGCAGAATTGTTTAACCTGGTGTCTCCCTCCAGATAAGAGATATTGAGTCTGGCTGGGTGTCCATGTCTCTCCATGGACCCCGGGAAGCACAGACACATCCAGGGTGTGTTTTTGTGCCCAGACTGGCTCCCTTTTGGATGGTGTTGGGTGAGACAGGTGTCCTGCCAGTGCTGTATTTATCTCAGAGCTTGAAAATGTCTTTCAACATTTGGCTGGTGACACTGAAAGAACAGTGGCTCCCCGGTGCCTGAATCACCTCAGAGTTCTACTGAATTGAGAACTTTTATTTCTGAAGCTGCTTCATCCAAATGAATGGCAGAAGGATGAAGTGGCTTATAAATCCGTTCTCATGTGACTTATTAGTGCAGGGTAAGGACTTTAGAAATCTGAGGGAGGGAAACAGCATTTTCCACATGTACCTGTAGACCTTAGCTGGCAACATGTATATCTTCATGCATTTAGGGGACAGCCACAACTGACACAAATATATATATTTATCCATAGAAATAAAGAACAGTGCCATAAACCTGTTATCAAATGATTTTAAAATCTGGCTATTATTTGATACATTTGAGAGCTGTGTGTTTGTCAATTGCAAATTGATCCAAAGGTGTGTGCAAACAGCATTTTTGAAGGATTACTTATTTTCAGGAAATGATTGCAGAAGTCAGGTAATAAAGCAGGTCAGTTGTGGTACAGCCCAGGTCTCTTGTATCATTCTGTTTCTTTTCTACACAAAGGAATCATACGCTGATCATCCCAACTCTATGTTTCTCAAAAGCTGTGAGATCCGTGTTGGAAAAAGTTGGGCAATGCTTCAAAACTAAAGTGAAAATAGCTGAAATGAAATAAACCTTAAAGGAGTTGCATTCTACTACAAGAGACAATAATAAGGTGTAAGAATATGGAAAAGAATGTATAATATAGAAGTTCATGACATTTTGTACTGTTTTTTCACTCCTGACAGTGTTTCAGAATAAAGTAGTATGAAAATTATTATCCCAAAGGTAATGATTAGTATACTGTAGATAACATGATTCGACTGTTAAAAATTCCATTTCACCTTGAGTCATCTTATGGATATTCTGCTCAGGTATGAAGATAACCAAAAGCAAGTAGACTATGGAAAATTTCTGCATGGACTGAACTGGAGAGAGAATCAAGTCTGTGCTTTCAAGGAGGTAAAGGAGCCCCCCAAGGTAAAACCAGTGTACCAATATAATTTCTCCTACTTTAACATGAGTGCTTTAGCTAACACATACTGCAACATTTTTTCCTGTTTGCGTATTTGTGCCTGTTTTCTTCAAGTAATTATTTTCTTAATAGGTTTAATAAGGAGGTTTAGGATGAAGCAGAGAAGTCAAACAGGGACAAGGAGGTGCCTAATAGGTTTCACATCTCTGGGAGATTTCACAGAAGGAAAAAAAAGAGAAGGGGAAGCAGGTGTATTTATCCATGGAAAATGGGCATGAATACTGCTTCCCCCACAAATATCATTGTCACATGTCAAATGATCTGTTCTCTTGCTGAGGTAGTCAGAAAATGCTTTAAGCTCCACTGACACATATGCAGAAAATAGCTCTGCATTTAGTATAACTCCACAGAAACCTGTACACAGCACACACCACATCTCTGGTGGCCATGCTCCAAGAGGAGAACTGATGGATGGACTTTGTATATCTCCAGCCTGCTACTTAGGGTAAATAAAAATGCAGTATCAACAAACTGCAGAGATTAATCTGATCTTGCTGTCTTGTGCTGAGCAGAACATTTTAAAATAGAAGGTCCATTAGGAAATTATGCTGAATTTTAAATACTTCGTAACAGATAAATCCAAAGGCCTTCTGCCAAGACATCATTTTGTTGTTCTGGCCTGGCCAATGTGTTGTACAGGATGTGTTTGATTGTGTTCAGATCATTTAGAAACACAGCATTCCTTAAAATTCAAGTTCACTTGTGGCACAGTTTAAACCAGTATTCCTCAGGCACTCTGCTCCTGACTCCTCACTCCTGCCTGACTTACCAGGACTTTCCTCTGCAGCATCTCAGACTGTTGGTGGTGTCTAGTGAGGGCCCAGGGATGCTGCTTTGCTCTGCTGTCCATGCTTGTTTATATTTTACTTTGTGAAGAATTTTTCTGTCTTGTACAGATAAAATCAAAGCCTTTCCACATGTTTTATACAGCAGTCCTGTGGATCAAGGTGTACATTTGGCTTTGTTCAGGGGGTATTCTTTGTTTTTACAGATTAATTCAGTGCTTAAGCTATAATTAAATATTTAATCAATATTTTAAGAGAGGTGACTACAAAATAGAAAACATTAGAGACGGGAAAGGTTTTAAATCTTGTTCAACTTTAGAATTCAACTGTCATTCTATGCATGACTTACCATGAATTAATAGCAGTATTTTGAGGCTACAGAACCTGTATTTGACAGATAGATTTCAGCAGGAGAGTTGTGCTTGTTTAGCTAACTTTTTTTTTCTTCCTTTATCTCGTTATTTTGTATGATTTTTGGTGTTGAGACATAGATGACTTTCAAAAATTTGAAGTATAAGCATTTTAATGAAGAAAATGTAGCATTATTTAATGAAAAACATCTGCAAAAGGGCTAATGGTAGAAAATATTTTTAATAAAATACTCTGCAACATTGATGAGAATGTGCATGTAGTAATCTTCTAAGAAGATGTGCTATATAAAGACCAAATTTTTCACAGATTTGTCTGTGGTATTGGAACAGCTTATTCAGTCTTATGTTGACCAGCTTTTAATTATTCTTGTTTTTATTATTATATAGTAAGATATTCTCTGGGTTACTAATTTCAGAGGGAAGACATCTGGAACCAGCTACCACAATCCCCTCCTGTGACTGGGATCAAATACCCTCCTCTTCTGGATGATCTGTTTGGCAAGGAAGAATAATCTCATCTGTGCAAGGCACTGATTTAAGATTAGTGCTTCAGTTCTGAAGATTGCTTAGAGAGATACGTAAAACATTTCTTGTAAAACAAGAAAAAGTCAGATATAGGTTTTCTTGCATTTAATTCCGTGTTCCAACAGAGATGTATACTTGAGTGTTTTTGGAACTCTTTCTAAGTCAACACCACTCTGTCATACTTATACAAGCATAATTAAAACTATATCCTCTAATCTTTGTGTCTGGTTATATGGAGAATTTGCAAGTATTGAGAAATCTTTGAGTCAAACAGAGCAAAATCTGACTGACCCTGCTTTCTTCTGCAAACAAACGTTGTTGGATGACCTCTTAAAATTGGGTCGGACTGCGTTAGCACAATAATGCAATTCCATTCACATTTCCTCCCTTGCTCTTCAGCTTATATCTGGGTTTTTGCTCTGTCCCTGTGGTGATGCTCAAGTGGTGTTTGTGTCGAAGTTAGTTATTTTGTGGAGGAAACACCAGCAAGGTTTTTGCACACTATAAACCTGCCCTGGTATCAGAGATAATTATAGCCTTCCAAAGTAGAAGCAAATGTTTTGCAGGCACGGCATGGAAGCTGTCAGTTCTTGCTTTTTGTTTTCAATGTGGCTCGGGTTTGTTCCACCCAGCTTTACTTGGGTGGGACATGCATGAAGAGGAGTTTCAGTGCAATTTCAATATGCAGCATTCTTGTAGCAGAACAGTGCTTGCCCTCTGAAAATTGATTGATGCCTTTCTCTTTCTCCATGGCTTATTGGAGTTCCTGTTAGCATTTTTTTATCTTTTTAAGCTTATGCCAGCTCAAAGCTGTGATTAGATCTGGATTTGCTTCATGCTTTTCTGAGAGGAGTAATTACCCCAGTTTGAAGAATGGAAGAGCTGAGGTGAAGGTGGAGCTGATTCATCCATGGGATTCCACTGGTGAAGGGGACAAAGTGTGAGCCAGTGCACCTCTGCTGGTGCCTGGGACAACCCAGCATTTTCTGTAATCTGAAATTACAGTTTTGGGGAGGAAAATTTGATTTAGAAAGATGAGAATTCAATGTATCTAAATCCCCAAACTGAGACAAAAACAATAGTAATTTTTTTGAAACTTGGAGATCCCTCTTGCCATTATGATTCTGTATAGATAAATCTTCCTACACTTTTGCATGATAATGAAAATGAAATTATTATTATTTTTGTACCATAAAGCAAAATATGAAGCTTTTGGCAGCTCTTTGCCTTTTTGCAGCTAAAAAGGTCTTTAGACAAGGCATAATTACATGTGTTGCTGCTGCTGAGGAGGAGGTAGCAATAAAATGGGCAAGGCAGTGTCTGTGTCCAGAGGCTCAAAAAGAAAAGGCAAAAACCTAAAGCACTCCAAGTTGTAGACAAGACTATGAATTGCTTTTTGATCCAAAAGAGGAGAATGATTCCTTACATGACAGGAAATGTCTGTCTACAGGCACAGTGTCAGGATCTGAAACAACAATTTGTGTTTGAAGCCATTTTGGTGAAAGCTGGATACTTTTATAACATGCCACCAAGACTCAGATTGACACCAAATGAACGTTTCCTTGTAAATTTTTAATGTTCCCAAGACGTCAGAAGGATTTGTTTCAGTTGTGGAAATCTTGTTCAGCTGAGGGTTCCCAAGAAAAGGTCTGAACATTTAGAACCTCACAAGTAGCTTTTAGAAAAGACAAATTTACTTCAGTTTGTTTCACTTTAGTTTGTTTCCCTTTATGTGTATGAGATAAGAGGAGTCTTTTTTAAGAAAACAATAGTTCAAGAAATATAATCTTTTAGAATTTCATGTGGAACCATGTGCATAGGTCTAGTCAGTCATGGTCTGGTCTGCTCTGGTCGTGGTCAAGAAGGGTGAGTGCAAACTGGAACCAGTGCAGAGAAGAGCTAGAAGGGTGACCAAGAGAACAGAGATAAGAAAGGTGACTAAAGGAGCAGACTCATTTAGTGAAATAAAATGAAGGCTCAGATTGAATATCGCTGCTCTCTGTGAATACATTGTTGCCAGGTGAGGAAAATAATCTGGTTCCAGTAAGAACGTTGGTAGTCTTAAGAAAAATATGAGTATAATTTGCCATGAATAAATTAACAATGAACAACAAAAGGTGGTTTCTCACTTCTAAAACAACGAGGGTCTCAAACAGCCTTCCAAGACTGACGTATTCAGTTTTAAAGTTGAGATGGGTTCATCTGATGATGGTAATTTTAGGATGTTTAATAATACCATTCTGAATTATTAGTCTCACTTCTGGTTTTCACGTTTTCCCATGCATCTTGCATAACCCTTACAAACAGAAAACAATCTCCTAGGAGAGGGCAGACAGGGCCTGAAAAATATTTCCATTGCTTGTCACTGTGCTCACAATGTGTCATACGCTGTGGCCTGACATGTTATAAACACTTTTCACCAGGTTTTCTCTCTTACAAGCAGAAGTGCTTCCAGAATGGAAAGCCCTGGCCAATGAGCAGCCCAATAATCCTCTTTGTATAATGTGACTTACAGCATGTGCTGCCCAGAATATTTCAACCTCTCCTCTAATCCTGCCACCAGCTTCTTCTCTCTTTTCACATTGCTGCTGAGGGGCCTGAATGAAGACAATACCACAGGGTTATGTTTCAAGATGGCAGGAGGCCACGGCCTTAAGCACGCATGGCACAGAGGGGAAGGCAGCCCCCACAGTTGCCATTAATCTCAGCCCAGGATCTCTGCAGGGCAGCCAAGGGTATCTCCTTTCCACAAGTATCTGCGCTGTCCCGGCAGGAGCGGAGGGATTCACGTTACAGCGGCGGCTCCCCGTCCCACTGCTGGGCTCTGCTGCATGCTCCGTGTTAATGTTTGCTTCCTCAGCTCGGCATTTGGGAAGAAGAGGCACCAAGTTCTCTGGAATTGCTGCTGCAAGGGAATGGCTGCAAAGAGGTTGGCTCAGAGTGCCTGGGCTGCAGTTGGGCCCCCTTGGACAAAGACAGCCACGGACATTTGCCCATGGGCAAAACATGGAAGTTCCTCAGCAGGCAATATTTGCCTGAGTCCTGTTCATCATACAGGCAGCTACTGTATTTTCCCAGGCAGAGCCATTTGCACCCACATCAGGTAGATGTTCATCTGCATAAATGAAAGCATGAAAGTCATCCTTCTGCAGGTGTTCCTCATGTGCTGATGTGAGTTCATCCTACTTCATGGAAAAAGCTAGGGCTCTGTTGGCTCCTATGTCTGCTCTCTCTGTTTTGTCCTTTTAGCCCAGGAGGCATTGCTGCCTCCCGAAGGAAAACTTGCTGTGGGAAAACTGCAGGGATCCTAGTTCCACAATAACCAAAATACTGGATGTTTTCAGTCACTTGACTGCATTCAGAGAGCAGCAGTCCATATATTATTAGCAGTAATTCTCCAGGCGTGTGCTTGCTGGGCTCTTCTAAATGTTCCTGTGGTTTGAGACATGGAACTAATAGAACAATTTCCCAGCTTTTAACATTTTGTAGTTCCATGACATGGAAGGCAACATTAGTTCTTTAAGCAATAATGTCCTGTACCCTCAGTGATTTAACTATTGCGTATTTACTTGCAGAATTTCTTCCTCTTCAAGGTTAATCATCAAGCTGCAGTATGATGAGAAAGACAGAATGGCAGCTTGTTTGTGAAGAATTTACAATATCAGGAGGAAAGAAGTACCACAATCTGAGCTCAGACAGATTTTTTAAAAATTATTTTTAGCTTTTAGAGGCCAGTATAGATAAAATTTGAGAGAAAACTATCTGGAAAGAAGACTTTTAAAAGTTACTCTTTGCTCTAAATCAAGTTCTTCTTGCAGTTTGTTTAGGATGGTGACTCAGACCCAGTCAGAAGCAGCACTCCTGGTTTATGCAATGGTCAGACAAGCCAGAGGGAGGTGTGGGGGAAGGTCCATGTCCCTGCCAGTTTCCAATGTACAGTTTAAAACCAGGAAGCATAACCAAGATGAGGAAGTTAATACAGCTATAATGTATTAAGGCTATGGATTAATTAAATGAACTCTTTCTCTGCACATTTCTCTGGTCATTTCTGAATCATCTGGAAGTTTCTTCTGGTATGTATTACACACAAACGAGCAAGCTATCCTCATCTGCCCTTCACCCCAGCCATCTGTCCTCTCTGCTCTCCTCTTTCGCCGGGATGGTTTCATATTTAGAATTCTGAACAAAGAGAAGTAAAGGAGCTGATTCACAAACTTACCCGAAATCTGATGCAGATCCCTGGCAAGCAGCATGGTGGGATGAACTGTAATAGCACAAAATTCACTGTATGACCTGACAGCCCTTGAGAGAGCACCCACTTCCAAAGCAAATCTGCCAGAACGATGGCATTGCCTCAGAAGACAGGAGCTGCCATGCTGGAGGTGGGACTCAGCCTCCTCCAAATCAGAATGTCTGTGGGTGATACTCAAGTCCCCTGCCCTCAGATGTCGGCAGTGCAGGTGTCTGCACCTGCATTTTTTGGATCCCTTATTGCTGAGGGAAGGACAATCAGCACCTCCAGGGAATGACCAGCCCCCAAGAATATTTAGAGGAGGCCTGATATCCCTGCCCATCCCTCGGCACCGGCTGAAAGGATTGGAAACCACCAGCTAAATGTGGATGTTTTCATCCCTGCTGGGGGAGAGGAGTCCCGTTCTTGGGGTCTGCCAGCACCATGAGAGGAGCTCTGGGGCCGAGCACGGTGTCCTGGGCTCTCCACACCCGTGGGCAGGTTGTGGCTGATGGGCAGGAAGGGCTGAGCTGGACAGACTGGACAGAGTCCATGAGACCACAAGTCCACACTGAATGTGCCCAGGATCCCTGTCATGGGATATTCTGGAGCTCAGGCTGAGCAGATTCCGTGCCCCGTTTTTCGGGTGGACCTGACTGTGCTTGAGCTTGATTCTGCCCAGTGGGCCTTGCTCAAACTTCACTCCAGCTGGGTAAACAGGAATATCTGGGTTGATTTAAATGGAACTATGATTTCTTTTGTTGGAGCTTTCTGAGAATCTAATTTAGCAAAATATTTAAGCGTGTGCATAAGGCTGTCCTGTTTGTTCAAAGCCACCCGAGTGTGTGCAGGCAGCTCGCTAAAATCTGTCAAACAAGGCACTGCTGGAAATGCTTTCCTGACAAAGAGGAATCCCTAATTTGAGGCATTAAGGAATTAAATCATTGTAATAATGCCCACCCCCCTCAAAAAAGAACAACCAAAAAACCATACAAGAAGGTAGCAGTGAAAGGAGGTGATATATAAAATTGTCTGGACATGTTTATAGGCTATATATTGTGTATTGTTTTTGCAGTTCTTCTACAATATAAGCTAGAAATTAGCAATTAAATTCCCATTATGGGATCATGTTGGTAATTGAGACAAACTGTGAGTGTGTAACTGTTTTAAACCTTTCTTTTAACTAACCCAAATACTATAGTACTTTTATAATTTAGAGATAATATCCCCATTAGTAGAGTTTATGACTCAATAAACAGCTCCCACAAGTTCATAAAAGCCAAAACTGTAAACACCAGAACTATTAATGCAATAGAAATTCTGTGCCTCCCTCTTTTCTTGGTGGTCTGGATGGAGCAAAGAGAAATGCTATCACAGGAAAAAAAAAACAACATTTATTTTGGCTATATAAATATAAATGAATTGTCTTAAAACCCATCTGGAAATTTCCTCTCCTCCCCATGTCCCAGGTGGTCTGGCAACAGTGATGCATTCTGCTTTTGTCTGCAGGCAAGGGCAGGAGCTCCCGTTGGAAATCATTTACATTAAGGGATTGCGTATAAAAGCCTGGTGGTATCCTCACTCTGCCTCTCCCTCAGGAGAAATAAGAACAAAATCTTCTCTAGAGTTGGGTTTCAGTGTACTTTTCTATTATTATTCTTACATTCATTATTATTTTAAAGGAAAATCCTCACTGAAGTGCTTAGAATTCACAGTTTTTGAACCTCTCTACTGCTGGCACTTTTTTTGACAGCCAAATGAATTTTAGGGAAATGCATCTGCTTGCCTGGACATTAATACCAACAGAGATTTTGTAGCTCAAATGCCTTCCATTTGGGGCTGAGGGTGCTGATTAATTAAGCCATTTTCAATAAAAAATGAGCACTTTCCTTTGTCCCAAAGAACTTAATTTTGCAGCATGGCAAGGCATTGCTCCGCTTAGCAAACCCTTGTGCAAGGAACCGCCTCTATCTGGTGTCTTTGCTGCTGGAGGACATTTCTTCCTGTGTTGTTAAAATAATTTTGTGCAAGTTCATCAAAATGCAGGGAGTTTTTTTCCTCTCTCGCCAGCTGGGTTCAAGTGGTTGTGAAAAGCTGGAGGAACACACAGAGCCACTGCTCCCACACTCCCTCTCCCAGTAGGTAACTCACCCTGGGACAGAACACACGGTTTTCATCTGTTTTGCCATTGCATCAGGTCTCCTGTTCTTGCCACTTTTGTTGTGAGAGTTTCTTTCCAGAGTAAGCATCTCAAGTGACTGCTGGGATTCGTGTCTATCACCCCGCTGCTGCTGGATTCCTGACCTCTACGCCTACGAGGGAGTTTGGCTTTCGGGACCCCAGGAAAGCTCAAAGCTTGTTTCCACACAAGGCAGAAACTCAGACATTTTGTTCTGAAGCCTGGTAAGGAGTGAGAAAATGGTCTCTCTTAGGCTTCATGATATTTCCATTTCACTGACTCTCCTAAAGTTTCAAGTTTCCGTAACAATGGTGTCAAACAGGGAGGGCACTCCATCGGGAATGTGATGACACTCTCCAGTGAAGTTTCACGGCCTCACAGCAGGTTCAGAGATGCCCCTTTTGACTCCCTGTTGGCCCCTTTTGATTCCCCGTTGGCCCCTTTTGATTCCCTGTTGTCAGGCATGTAATGAAGACAACACAAGACCTGAAGCAAATCAAATATGCGAATTAGAAAGACTCAGCATCCTAATGAAGCAAAATTCCTTTTGGAAGGCAAACAATCATGAAGGACATGAGCTGTCACTTCTGAGGCCCCAACAGTTTCACCATTGATTTCTGTGAAATGGGGAAACAGCCTTTCCTGTGGGAACAGGGTTTGGCTTTGCTTTCTGGGATGGGGTGATTGCATTGCTGCATTCCTGCCCTTGCACACAAAATCCCTGAGTTGTCTCAGGGTATCCCACATGCTTCTGCTGCAACAGCCAGGCCCCAGGACTGGGTTAGGTCCTGGCAGATTCCACCTTAAGATTCAGTGTTGCAGATATTCAGTTATGGGGCCTGGGATGGATGCACTCATCCCCTTAACCAAACCATTGGTGCTTTGGTGCAGACTCCAAAGGAAGTAAAGGCACCATAACTCAGCCAATAACTTCTCTAATTCCAACCCATCTTCTGAAAACCCACAAAGGAGCAGAGTTAGAAGCTTGTGCCTTGAAGTCTGCAGGTGACTTTGTGTCTCGTGGGTTGCTCAGGTCCCTGAGTGCAGCTCAGGGACTGTTTTCCCAAAGCAAGCCCAGCATTTGTAGGATTGCTTCCTCACCAAGGAGAGTCTCAGCTTTTTTGATCATTCTTTTCCCTCCTGGATTGCTCCTCTCAATGGCACAAACCTCCCGCTTTCCCTGGGTAAGAAAGAACACTCCCCAACTTTCTTGGGGTAAGGGTGATTGCTCAGTCTTCCTCCTGCTTCATCAGCTCAGGCTGTCAGAAGCTTTCACTGTTCAGCCCTGCCCTGCCATGTCCCTGGCCAAGCTTTTCCTGGCACATGGCACTGGTGGCACATGGGGAGCTACAGAAACATGAATGGCACAAGCATTAACACCCAGCAAGCCGGAGGGAGAGCTGCACAACTGATGTGGGGATGTTGATCAACACTTCCCTCCCCTCATAATCTTTTTATAAAATTGTACCACTGGTGGCATTTGAGGCATCTCTGGCTCAGTGTGCCAAAGGCCTCTTCTCTTGCAGGAGGTAAACTATAAATCATAGTGCAAGATACATTTTTTGGGATTTAATATTGCTAATTTAATACATGTTAGTGATGCTGAGCATGCATCAGCTAAAGAAAGCAATCTGTTGGCCATCTCTGGGGAGCATTTTCAGAATGTTTAAGGTCCAAAAGGTGGATCCCAAGTTTGTGGAACAGAAGGTTTTCAGCACAGGTGAGCAAAAAATAATTTTCAGGGTGACACAGTATAGTGTTTCATTTATCTCAGGAGTATAACTAATAAATAATGTACCATTGCAAGTAGATTTTAAAGTATGATATCATAGCAGCCTTTCATCCGTGTTCCTAAATTTTCAAACCATCCTTGAGGGAAGTGGTCACTGTCTTTCTGAAGGGTAATAATGCAGGATTCAGCATTAAAAATTTGCCTTGTTCTGGACCACGTCAGTTAAAATGATGTTGGTAAACAAAAAATGGGTTTATTAGGACAGTGATGGGATTGTTGCCTCTTCCCTCCTCCTGTTTGCATCACTCACTGTTGTCTGCTGTGGGTGATGCAGAGGAGGGAAAATGGGGACCTCTGAGTCTGCCAGGAAAGCAAGGGTGGGTTGCACCAGGACATGTTTTTTCCAAGAGTCAGCCTAAGGAATGATGAGCAAGAAGGACTGGGAAAGACTGGCGGCACAAAGATGGTTACAGTTGGGTGTGAGTAAGCCTTGGATCACCCTCTGGGAGCTCACAGCCACTGCTTCAAGAAAATCAGATGGGCAAAGGTGACTCATAAGACAGCATGTGCTGGAATTGCATTGATGTAGCAGCGGGAAGGATCAGGAATGGAAAGAGAAAGAGACAGTCCAGAGTAATTTTAACAATATTGAAATTAAGGTTTTTAGTTTTGCTTTTTTTTTTATGAGGTTGCTATGCTCTGAATCTTTGTTCACAGCTGTTGCTGTTCCTGATCCAGAGCAGGTTTCAACGTAAGGTGAAAGCCACGTTATGAGTTAGGCACTGTCTGGTGTGACCAAGGAAAGCTCTGTCTCCGCCAGGCTGCACTTGCCATTCATGTGGTAAAGATTTCAGTCTGTATTTTTTTTCAGTTTGCGAGTGTGGTGCTGTAATATTGGCCTGGTGGCAGCACTGCTGCACACAGTTGCCAGGGAAACATCTTCAAGTTCATTTTTCTTTGAGTTTTGTCATTCAACTCACAGCATTGCTGTAATTATTCTTTTAAAAGCAGGACGTGTGAGCCATGAAGGGGGTGCCAGTCACTGATGTAAGGGCTGGCATTGACCAAAGGCTCTGGCTTGAATCTCACCAAGGCTCTCAGGGTCAGCAGAGAGGTTTCTGCAGGTGCTGGAGGGCTGTGGGAAGCAAAACAGCTTCGACATGGGTTTGAATAATGTGTCAAGAAACCCCTTCAATTATGCCTGCAGCAATGAGTCAAGTTCAAGCTTCTATGAGTGAGATGTTTGGCTAGACTTCGTATTTACATTTCAGTAGCCTTTCCGCCTGACAGGGATGCCCCTTGTCTTGTTAATGAGTCTGCTAACAGTGTATTGGTGGGCTCTGTAATGAAAGGAAATGTGACAGGATTTATTGACACAATGCTCAAAAGTGATCAGAAAATTCTCCTCTAAAGAGGAAAGGAAATGACAGGCCTTTTTCTATTATTCAGCTTTGAGCATCATTAAAATCACCCATCATCCGATGCCACAGAGGTGGTGATGGAAGTTGTAAACACAAACTTTTGCGGAAGAAGAGGCCTCTCAAAAAAGTGCATCTCCCAAGCACTTGTTTGTCTAAAGTCTACATCAGAGAGATAATCAGACACAAAATCACTCACCCCTCTCTGGGGACTGAGCTGGGGACTAATTTTCTGACGGACAATTCTGTTTTGCTCTTCGTGAGCAGAGACGAGCAGAGATTTTGGAAAAGCAGTTACACTTTTGTCACCACCCCTCTGTTTGGCAGCAGAGCTGTGCCCGCAGCCTCGCTGCCGTCTCTGCAGACACAGCAGAGCCGGGCTGGGATCCACAGGAACTGCCCTGGAAGTACATCCTGCAAAAGTCAGGAATGGGTCCTGAGCATGGAGATGAAGCGGCACATCTGAGATCAGCACAGCAACCCAAGGCAAAATCCTGACCCTCTGAAGCCCTGAAGAGCACCTGCTCCAGGGTCTGCATCTTTACCCCGTTCCTTTTGGGTCTTCAGCTCAGTTAATGTCTGCAGCGGATGGAAACTCTTCCCCAGGACTTGCCAGCTGAACCAGATGGGCTCTTCTGTGGGTTTGTCTGCCCTGGGGGCCCCGTGTCCTGCACTGGGGGATGATTTGCAGAGGGGGGACACAAGGGAAGCCCCACATGTCCCGGGGTCATACAGGACGGTGACCCACACTGGGCCATGAGCTGCTCCCCGCAGGCTTGACCCCTTCTCCTGCTCCTGCCCTCGGTATCCTGCACAGCCATGGGCTGCCAAGCCCAGAGAGGCTTTTCTGGAGTGAGATGGGATCCTGGGTTTTGGGAGAGAAGAAGAATGATCCCATACCAGCTCTCTCATCCCCCTCCCGTGCTTTGATGGAAAGTTGGGTCAGTGCTGTTTTTGTTTCTGCTTCTTTCTCCCTTGCCAAAGAAATCATTGTGACTAACTCCTCATCATACATGTTCAGCAGTGTTTCTGGGATCAGGTCCTCCTCATGAAAACAAAAATAATCCCTCTTGCTTCTCCTCCCAGCTATCCCATAACATACGTAAGTGTTCAAGGAAGCCAGGAATGTATTTTAATTCAGATCATTATTAATCAGTTCAGGAGCTATGAGTTTTCCTCTCTTCATTCAAAATGAATTATGGATTGGAGAAAAATACATCCATCTTGCAAAGTTTTAATCCAAAGGGACACCTCTTAATTAAATTAACCAGTGAAAAGGAAATACTTGTAATAAGGGTGCAAGATAAACATTTGTAACATGCACATTCTAATTTATCACAGCCTTGAAAGAGTCCATAAGGTTTGTTTTTCTTCACTGAAATGTGATGCATTCAGATATCATTCTCATTTATAAATTTGTGTGTGTCACATGGGACACCCCCCTATGGGTCGAGGTATTGGCCTGCCAGTGATACATTGCAGCTGGGAGAGCTCAGAAGCGAAGATGAGTAGTCCTGGAAATCAGACCCTAAATTTTACATTACCCAGAGACAAACACAGCCCTGAACTGACTCGGGGGTAGAGGCAAAACTGCACAGCCCTGATGTGCTGTCCCGTGGGATTGCACAGTGCAGTGGTGCTGCCAATTTTGAGAGAGAGGGGAAAGCACCTACACTTCCCCCATTAACCTGCTTTTTTTTTACCTGGGTGATACTCACTGAAGCCCTGGGAGGGCAAAATATTTGAGTGGGAGCCTTGTTTAAGGCAGCTGATCAGTTGCATTAATTTCACAGACACTGCTTTCATATTTGTAGTTATGTTCATAATTAAATACTTGATGCCTTCACTGCTATAGGGAACTTCTACATATTTGGGTTTTATTTGGCAGTTTCAGGTAAAAAACCCCAGACCACAACTCCTGTACATCTGCATTTATTTGTACATTTATCCTCTCCAAAATCTGCATGAATGCTCACAGAGTATTTTGCACACTCACATGTGTGCTCGGGTGCAGAGGACACACAGGCAACTCAAATACAGACTTGCATATTTTTACCCTATGTTATTAATTTGACTGCATTTTAAAAGTAAGCAAATTTCTGGTTTGCAAAGCTGGGGATAATCAGGCTGAAGGAAAATATGCTAAAATATCAATAAATATGCACAGTTATTCCAGGAAATCAGTGTGCACAGGGAAAGGTCTGATTTAGAACAGAACAGAACAGAACAGAACAGAACAGAACAGAATAGAATAGAATAGAATAGAATAGAATAGAATAGAATAGAATAGAATAGAATAATTTCAGTTGGAAGGGACCTACAAAGATCCTCTAGTCCAACTGCCTGACTACCTCAGGGCTGACCAAAAGTTAAATCTTGTTAAGGGCATTGTCCAAGTGTCTCTCAGACACTGACAGGCTTCAAGCATCAACCACTGTGCCAATATATCTGGAATTTTAGAGGCAAGACAACATTAGTGCATTTCCCAGTGTAGGAGCGCTCTAATTATGAACTCAGGGCACAGAATTAATTAAAGATGCCAAAAAATGTGACAGTGTTTGGATGTTCAGTTAGTGTCTTATTTTTTGTTTGACCTTCAAGAGGCTATAGGAGTGAAAATTGTGAATACAAAATGGGAGTTTACGGGAGAAAAATTGTCTTGCATTTTGCCGTCAAAAAAAGTAAATCAATGTTTTATTCAAGGAGAAAGGGCAATTTTCTAAATATTTTAATTGTGGATATACTTTGGCCCAGTTTGTGGAAGAAGTGGCACTTTTAACAGGGAAATTAGCATAGATAACTGAACTTGTCTACAGGGAATATTTGTTATCCTTTGAATTATTAATAAAAACTAACATTTGAGCATATTATTCCAGATATATTAACTATAGCTAGAAATAATTCAAGACTGAACCTAAGGACTGCAAACTGATGTGCTGACCTCCTATACCAGGCAGGGCATCGAAAATTCCATCACAGATTAGAATTGACAGACATGGATGGATCCTGTGTGCATGAGAGAGATGTTGTGAAGAAAGAAATGTTGCTTTTATTGGGGAGAGTCAGGCTTTTCAAATCTGTTGGCAGGCTTTGCAGAGGTCAGTGAGGATGTTTCTCAGCAAGGCATCACTGACAGAGCACATCCATCTTTCCAAAAATGACACCTTGCCCCAGGCACATTGCAGAGCCAAACTGTGGATGAAAAAAGGCTGAAGTTCTCTCATGGAGCTGCTCCAGCCTAAAAAAAAGTGTAGATGTCTGTGGTATCCTCCAATGTGTTAATCAGCTCTGGAAGATGGGATAAGCAGCGAGTTAATCACACTTGTGGATGGTGCAGAACTCTTCAGAGCAGCCAACAGCAAACAATTGCAGCAGGATCTCACTCACTCCCAGCTGAGTGAGAGGAGATCTAAAGTCTGGAGAAAGGCAGCACTGGGGAGAGCAAAGTAATGAAACAGACAGGAAGTGACAAAATGACCACTGCTTAGCCAGCAGCTGGCAGTCAGCGTGCTGCTGCCTTTCAGAAAGGAGTTTGGAATATTGATGGAAAATTCTCTGAAAGCACAGTTCTGACACTCAGCAATGGATGGAAAAAATAGTCAAATTAAGTACTGGATACTACCAGGCGAGCAAGTCGTCATATGAATCATAAGCCCAAGCCATGCCATACTTTAACCACCCTAAAATGGATATGGGGGAGCCAGAGGTAAAGAGAGAATTAAAACAAGAACAAGGAAGCTGTGACCAAGCTTGCATGAGAGGGATGATAAAACAGTTTATGAAAAAGGCCTATTCAGGGGAAAAAAAAAGCCTATTCAGTGTTTCTTATAATTTAAGAACAAAGAGTCTCCCAAGGACATGACCAGGTTTAAAAAGAGGGCGAGGCTGTGCTGATCTCACAGTGTACCTGCCTTGTGCCAATGCCCAAGATTCTGCAAAGCCAAGAGGGCAGAGGGGCTCCAAACCAGACAAATTCAGAGAGGACCAGGCTGCTGGTGACTGTCAAGCACAGCAGTGACTGTGAAACCAGCTCCAGCTCAGGAATCCCTGTGACCATGGAGCAGTGGGAGCACAGCAGGAACACCAGGAAAGGCCCCTGGACATTTGTTCTCTTTCCTCTCTGCTGTGCTCTGAGCATCTGCTACCAGCCACGGTCAGAAACAGGATCCAGGGTTGGACCAACCCTTTTTCTGACCTCACAGAGCAGCTCTTGTGTCCCTCTGTCTCACGGAGAAGTACAGATGTGCTGCTCTGATTTCTAAATAAAATAAAATAAAATAAAAGGGTCTAACTCTAAATAACCGGAATGTTCTCCTTGAACTTAAAAAACAAAACAAAACAACAAAAAGCCCCAAAATAAAACCAAGGCAATGTTTATACTGGGAAATGTGCATTTTTTTCTTCCTGGATAACTCAAAAACAGCTGTAGGGGTTTTATTCAGACTCCCCCTCTCCAAAGTTCACTTTTAGGTTGAGACAAATGTTTTCAGTGCCAAAGAAGACATTTGAAGAAGACAGTAAATGAGAGAAAACAGACTTAAGACGCAAACTGAATTTCGCTGCAACCTTAACCAGAAATCTCATGGTTTACAGTCATTTCGCTAACATTTGCTTGTCTTCAAGGAGAGAAGGGCTCTGGTTTAGTGGTTTTACCAGGAGGATAAACAATGGTCTTACTGACTAAGCAGCATTTCCCAATGTCATCTCATGAAGGCTTCAGGAACAATCCCCTCAGAATAATGCTCTTGATGGCAGGGTGGAGAGATTTGAAGGAGCATTAGACCTGATAGCACTTAAGCAGTGCTGGGACAGGCCCTGTGCATGTCACAAGAACCTAAGGAAATCTGGAACTAATCTTGGTGATAGGCACAGTGGGGGACTTTGCCTTCAGTAAAGACAGGATTGCCCAACATTTCCCATTATAATCTCTTGCTTATGCTTTCTCATAACATTGGCAAGCTTTAGCTCTTCAGGCAGTTATTATGTATGCTGGATATCTTTCCCTAGCTTACAAGTTTGGGAAAATGTCAGTGCAAATGGAAACTTCTGAGGAGGAGGAGAGAAAGGAAGCAGAAATGGGGATTTACAACCCACCTGCCAGCTCCTTCCTGGAAAAGTGAAGTCCCTCTGGAGGTGTGGCAATGACTTGAAACCTGGGAAAAGAGCTGGTGTCAAGGAAGAGTTTTCTGGCTGTCACCAGAAAAACTAGTTGTCATTTAGGTACATGATCCTCTAAAGTCCCATTTTCCCATGCTCAGAGATGAGCAGAGAGGCTGCCAATGCATCAGCAGTGCTGGCAATGCTCCTATCCCATTGTACCATTCCTGGTTGGTGGGCACTGCCCCAGAGAAGAGGAGTTCTCCTGAGCAGTGTTTTGGGGTTAGGATGAACCATGAGTTCTTGGTTTGGCTCTTCCCCTTGCAGGTGACTGGAAGGTGATTTTATAAGAGCAGCAGTGGTGTGACTTCAGGCCCTGCTGCATGAGGGAGTGCTGGGACAGAATGTGCAGCCTTGGCAAGGCTGGATTTCAAGGACAAACCCCCAGAACTTCAACAAGTCCCAGCACTCTTCCATCTTCCAGGTGGGGTCAGGCTGGTTCTCCAGTGGTAATGTCAGAGGCAAGGTTGTTTCCAGCAGGCGTGGTCCTCCCCCTCTGGAGGGGAGATGAGAAATGACTGAGGGTGATAAGTACCAAAAAGCTGTTGACGTGCATTCAGGACTCTGGGAGAGAATGGAGGAAATCTGCGTTTCCTGTTCTGCCAGAGACACATTTGATGAAACAACCATAATATATATGTGCAGAAGGCTTGAATGAAGGGTCATTATGTGTTAAATTAACTGTATTGCAAGACCATTAAAGAAAACAAGAGCAGGAGAAACTCTTCAATCCATGAGAGGATTTGTGTGATGCCTCAGAAAAACAGATTTCGTGTTAGCAGGAGGCCTATCATTCTTGCGGGGTCATTGGAAGAGACCCAGGGCCTTTTGCACTCTGCATGTGCAGCGCAAAATAGCTCTGCATTTGCTTGATCATTCTCGTTATATTATACAACCTTGAAGAAAGAAAAGCAAGCACTGAATTTGTGATTTATGGCTTGATATTTACTTGCTGTATCCGGGTGCGAGACCTAGTCCAAGAAACAAAAAGAGACCGTGAGCCCAGAACGAAAAATACACGCTTAAGGACTAAATGTATTTTTCTTGGAGCGCAGTCCCAGCGAGCTCTGCTTGGAAAGCCGACCGCCTGCTCACCCTGCGAGAGTTTCCAAGTTCAGCTTCCACGCTGAAATCTCTCTCTCTCTCTTAACGCTCTTTGTACTTGGCTCGGCAGACCTTAACCCCCATCCTCACTGCTCCTCGTGGAGGAGATCCCTGCACCCCTCGGCTGGGCTGAGAAAACCCCTTTTTAATAGATTAGCACAGTGCGATGGGATGCGGGAGCATCTGGTGCTCCCAGTGCTGATTTATTTCTGCAGCAGCACGCAAAGCATGGGGTGATAAATTATTGAGAGTCAATGGGCCCTTGGAGAACGGGGCCATGATGAATAGTGAGCAGTTGGCATCCCACATAACCGTGGGTCCCACAGGGCTATGTGGGGAGAGGGTAAGGGGAAAAAAAAGGCCAAAGCCTTTGAAGGATACAGCTGTTAGCAAAGCCTTCCTTTCAGTGGGAGATTACTTTTATTTTTAACACCTTTTTCAACAGGGAAAATGGGATTAGGAATCATCTGGGGATAAACAGTAACCACTAAACTTGTGTTACCTGCAGCCTGGTCTGATCTAGGACAACAATGAAGCTGGGTATTGATCTGCCTAAGTGAGTTTTTCATTAAGATCATCAGGGGCTCATTTAAAAGATGTTGCAGTTATCAGAGCTGTCTTTTGCAACTTCCAAGGCAGGGAAATCCACAGCCTGTCTCTCACCAGCAAAGAGGCCACAGTGTGCTTGTTTGGTATGGAAATCAGAATTATTTTGGAGTCAGTGTTTAAAGATACAGACACAAAGGCCAGATAATGTAAACACTTCCCGACTGCCCTGCTTGTGTGGCACTTTCACAAGGAGCAGTGGAAAAACCACTGACAAATACCTTTCCTTAATGATCCTGGAGGCTGTGGTCATGGGGAAAATTCCCCAGGCGAGAGGATGTGGTGACTGGGATCATTGCAGGGGGCTCCTGGGTGGCACTGGGGCAGGAAATCACTCCCTGTGCCTCCATCCCATCACTCGGGAGCTGGGTGCAGGAAACACCCCATGGGTCATGCAAGAGCAGTTGGCAGAAGGTTTGTTGTACATCACGCTGTTACTGCAGCCTTTTCCAAGCCTGAAATGCATTGTGAGCTTCACTACGCCCTCTGAAGCAAAATACACCCACGTCTGGCATGCAGGGGTGTGAGAGTTAACATCAGCCTTGTGCCCAGAAGTGAGAAGTTCGATCCAGAATGAGAGCTAAAAATGGGCAGTGCACTGGACACTGACCTCCCCTGCCTGACTCCAACTTTTCGTGCTGGATTTCTCTTCAGGAGGGCATGCAGGAATTGTTCATGGACCTCTGGAGCATCCTTTGCAAGCAGTTTGAAAATTGTGAGCTGCTTCAGCCTGTTATGCTTTCTGAGCTATCTGCATTATAGCTGGCAGACAGATTATATCCCACAGTCACCTGGCCATTAGTGTTAACTTCACTTTGGCTCGGAAATTTTCATTTTAGTTGCCACAGAAGCCATCTAATGTTACATCTTCCTGTCTGCTTCTGCTCCAGACAACTCTGCTTTCACATACTTGAATTTGGGGAAGTTGTTCACATGCATAACCAGCAGAGAGAACGAGTACAACATTTTGGTGCTTGTTTTCTCTAGTTTGCACCTGCAGTTGGTCACGCGTGTCAGTGTGTTGGCTGGTAGCAGTCAGCTTTGACTGTACTAGCTGAAGAGCCATTGGGCCTGGTATGGAGTCTGGAGCAGGAAATTTTGGCAAAAAACCCCAAACCTCTGGAGGGTGTCACAGCCCAGGCAGGGCTCTGGTCTGGCAGGGGTCAGTTCAGGCTGCCTCTGGTGTTTGAGGCTTTACCCATTTCTCTTTACACCTGCAGCACAAGCCTCCTGCAGATATCACAAGGGAATGGCTTCTGAGTCGCTCCTGTGAAGGTGTTTCTAGCACAGCCACGTCAGGGCATTTTGGTGCCCGTTTAAAACCTTCCTTGTTGCCTCTTACTGCCCCTAACTTTTGCAGTTCCCAGCCTCACTTCTTCCTGCAGTGACATCGGCACAGGCTGTCTGTACTGCCTCACCTCCTTTCCCCTCCATCCTTGCTGTCAGCCTGTGTTGGAAGCTCCAGCAAAGTGACCAGGGTCTCAAGGGACATTACAGCCTGAATTACTTCTGTCAGTCTATTCCCTTTGCCAGCGCTCTGAATGCACTGACTCTGCCTCCTGGGCTGGGAGACACCATCAGGGTGTCCACCAGAAGGTACCTGCCCTGCTCATTCAGGACTTCATTTTTATCAGTTAAACCAGTGGTTTTCATTAGTGCACTGCATGCAAGAAAAACACAGCACAGATATGGATTTTAAAGTATCAATTGGAATAAATTCTCCACTGATGTTACCAATAGTGCCCTTCTTTAGGGCATGAAAACAAAACATTTGTTCTTTTTAATGGAGTATTTTTTCCCCTCTGCTTCTCAAGTGAACAGGGGCTTATTGTCATGGTTCCCACTCCTGTATTCCATATGTGGCTCCAAATCAAACCCTGAGGTATTTAATCTCTTACCTGGCAGGGTCAGTTTAACGTATTGAAATCAGCCTGACTTACATCTGCTTTGCAGATCATCACTGGCATACTTTAAAAATTGTTATAAGTCTATAATGATGTCGTTCTCCCCTCCCCCAACGCTCCAGTAATGTCAAGATTTATTGAATCTGAAGGTCCAGTTGTGACCTTGGCTCCCACTCGCTAAATCTGAACCTCTGGGGTCCATAAATCTTTGTGTGCTGTTCAATTTATAGAAGCGAACATCTGCTTATCATACAATATTGAAGTTGCAGGTGTATTCCACCAATAAAATAAACACACGGGTTCTGTTGCCTGGGCTGTAGGACATGAGGCAGATGTTGAAGGGATGGCGATGGTTCTGCCTGTTGGGAGAGCCCTCACTGTTGGCAGAGCTGCTGGCTGGTGAGGAGGCTCTCAGGACTCTGAGAAGTGAGGATGGCACAGCTTTTACCCCAAAACCTTGGCTGAGTCCTGCTGGAGAGCAATGCCTGTCTGAGATGCTCACAAATCACATAAGGGAAAAACCCCTGTGTTCCTGCCTCTCCTAGGTCTGGTGGGAAAGGCATCAGCCCACGTAGGGATGGTGAACTTCCTGCACAGCCTGGGGAGTGAGAGGCAGAGCAGTGACTCTGTTTCTTCATTCACGTGGTGAAAAATACGGTGCACGAGAGAATCCTATCTCAGAGCGAGCATGGAGAGGCAGAGGCTACAAACACCTGAATATGATGAGAGAGGCTGAAGAGTCCTGCTCCAGCGTAAGCAAAGCATTGCCAACCACAAATCTTTGGAAAAGAGAGAACAAAAGCAGCAGAAAGTATCCACTGTGAATGGAAAGGAGGAAAGAGGAGGGGACCAAGCAAATATAATTAGAGGGTCAAGTGGTGGCTGAGCTGGGAAACAGAAGGGCAGCAGAAAACCAAGGTGCTTTTGTTTCTCCTGTAGGAGATGACAGGACACAGGATTTTTGTCAACAGCAGAGGAAGCCAGAGGAGACAGCAGTTTCACTACAAAAAAAGGGAGGAGATGGGACAATGGGATCACATCACCCAACTCCTCTCTCTCCCTGTGACTTGTACAGTCACACTTTACACAGAAGTGCCACTCCAAGCAGTGCCTGGCAAGCAACCGAGTGGTACAAGATGTATTTTCCATCAATTTTATTCCTGTATGTCCCTGTCCCTTGCTGCCAGACGTTCCTCACCAGCCCATTGAACACATGCTGGAGAGTGACCAGCACAGAGCATTGTTGCCCACAAAGAAGGGCAAGAGGGCATCTAGTTAACAATAACAAAGCACCTGAAGAAAAAATATTATGGAATATTGTAGCTCTACTTCTATCAAAACATCTATTAATATATTTCAAGACCTTCCACAGTTGTTTTCCCCTCCCTCCTGGGTAGTCTAACCCCAGCCATAATTTAGCATGAGGCATGAATATCTTCACTTATTGTACCCATAAAAGAAGAAAATTGGGAATTTGCTCAGACTGCCAGGAATCTGGAATTTGTTGATGAATGGACATTTGGCTGAACATAGTGAATTCCCAGCTAATTGAAAGCAGATAACGAAATAATGCATTTACCTTGAAAAACATAATTTTCTTAATAAATAATTGAAATGGCATTCTTCTGACAGATGAAATAGGAAAAAAAATCAGGATTAATTCCTGTCCTATATATTATAGCGTACTTCAGTCATACCTTATGAGGAGATTAAAAACCATAAATCTTTTTTTCAGCACAGTGCCAGAGAGTACTTTGGTCTAGAAAATGCAAGGGCCATCCTGTTCAGGGGAGTGTGGTTTCAGTCATCATCAGCCTATGCTTCTGTCTCCAAATATCATACCTAGGGAGAAGAATGCAGAGGCCAGGGGGAAAAAACAACCTCAGAAAAATGTAGGGGGGTATCCAGCGTGATCACAAATAATTGAATGAGCATATTTGTTGGTGTTCACCCTTCCCATCTCCTTCTTATCCTTGAGGTGGGTCAGCAAACCTGTTCCACATTGCACTGGTGGGAACCTGCGGCTAGGAATTACATTCCAGTCAAGGAGCAATGATTTTCAGCTGAAGGGAGGTTAATGGCTGAAAACATGTCAGCTTGAAACACTTGCAGATGATCTGATCACACCCTCCATTTTAAGGAAAAGATTAACAAAGGATCCAAGTAAAAGCATATGGGTCCAAATACCCCAATCTGGGTAGGGCTAAGACTTGGAAACCCTTCTGGATCTAGAAGTAGGTTCCTCCCATATTTATGCAACTGGACAAAATTAAACTGCAGAACTGAACTCCAAAGTGTAGAGCTTACAAAATGCAAAGGTGGATTTTTTTTTTAATAGCTTTAGTTTGACAGCAATAATTTCTTGTCAGATTGTGGTTTGAGTGGAACACAATGTTCCCAAAGAGACATGAAACCTGACAAATTTTAATCTGCTAAACTGCAAAACTTGGCTATCCTAATTGGAAGCAGTATTAATCTGGGTTAAGTTCGGAATTATTTTTCAGTGAATTTGCAGCAGGTTGTGGTTTTGGGCAAAAGCCACAGAACACTTGGTAGTTCCACAGACTTTTAATAGGAATAACGGGAAAACCACAGCGACTTTGCTTGAGTTGTGATTTAGAACTCTAGATTTGGTCAAACAGATGGGCTGCGAGGCCATGTGAAATAAAAGAACAAGCCTTGCAAATGGAAACTTTCCCACCCAGTGCAGCAGCTCTGCTCACAGAGGTGCCCCCCGTCAGGTCAGCTCTTGGCCTGTTAAGCAGCAAGGTGTGTCCACCTTCTCCATAAAATCAGCGGGCAAGAAGTCCTGCAAGAACCCAAAAGGAGCAGAGGACAATGAAGAAATGTGATGAATGGTTTTGAACCTGTAGCTTCCTTGCTACTAAATGTTCGCTAATTTCCAAGACCTGTAAATCCTGTAACCTTGAGGAAATTTTTGTGTGATCAAGATTAGAATTAAAAGATCAACAGCTGAAAAACCGGGCAGTGACTAACCATGGTTGTTGCACCAGCTAAGACATCTTATTTTGTTTGTCTGTAAGAACATCTATCTGGTAAAAGCAAAGAGTAACTTTGGGAATGTTTGAGCACTCCAAGGTGTAGAAAAGGGTTTTCCCAGTTATCTCAGTGGTGAGACAGTCTGATGGTTGAAAAACTCACTGAAAGAAAGTGGGTGTTACCATTAACAATCTATTTTCTGAGTTTTGGGGTTTTTTTAATGGTTAGAATAGACCTTAGGGCCTTCTAGAATAATCTTCATTGTAATACAGCCCATGGAACCTACATCAGTTTCTTCCTGCTTTAAATTCCCCATTCAATGTTTTGGAGTACTTTTTTTTCTGTTTGCTTGTTTTTTTGTTTTAGGGAATCCTCCAGGCTCTATTAGACAAAGATTAATAACAAGTGACTTATTGGCGAGCACTTCTGGCTGTTAATTATTTTCCCCTCTGAAGAACAGTGTCTTATTTCCCTCACAGTGAATCTATCCATCATCAGACCATGAGCCTTGCTAAACCTTTGTCCAGAAAGTGAAGGACTTTGTCTTTGGGAAAGTTCTGCTCTCTGTGCAGCCATAACTCATAGGTATCATGTCATCCCTGAGCCTTCCTTTGGATGTGTCTCATAAACGGAGCTCTTGAAGCTCAGAATAAGGCATGCTTTCCTATCCTTAATCAAGCTAGTGTGTTTTTTTCTGAATCCCCTCCATACTTTTTTCTGAACACCCAAACAACTGTAGGAGCCATCACACCCTTGTGAAACACAGCAGATACCTGCTCCATGATGGACCCCACTTTGCACAGCTAAAAGCTGTCTTGGCCTCTTCAGTCACTGTGCTGAAGTCTGTCTGACTTTGTACCAGGATCTGGAGATCTCTGCAGAATCACCAGCCTACTCCCTAGGAAAGTCTGGCCTCCATTTTCTCCCTGGCTGTGCTCTGCTACAGTAAAGGAGCAATCAGGCTCTGCCATTCACCAGTCCCTCACAGTCTCTGCCTTATTTGCCATCAGCAGGGAACAGTTACACAATGATGAGCCAAGAACCCAGCTCATGAAATTGGGCAAGTCCCCAAAGACCGTTTTATCTGAGGTAGGATAGTCCAGTTGGTAAAATAGTCCAACAGTATCATTTATATCAGCTTTATCACCTTTACTGATTAAACATGTTCATGTTCCAGCATTATAAAATTATTTTGATAGGGTCTGGTTTTGATGAGTTCATGATTATTTCAATGTAATTCTATTTTCCCCCAGTAATTCTTAAGAGAGTTCACAAATAACCATTCTATTATTTTGTTCAGATTGGTGTCAGGCTGAGAAGTCTATATTTATTCACATTATCCTAGTTACTGTGTTTAAGTGCTGGCACAACTTTATCTTTGTTTCACATCTGTAACTTCTCTAGTGTTCCAAGACTTATTCAAAATCAGCAGCAGGGGTTCAGTGAATATCTTCGCCTTTTGGATGCAAATTGTTCAGGAACTGCCAATTAAAAATTTCTAAGTTTAGAAAGCATTGTTATAAAAGAAAGACTTGTTTTTCTTACATAAGATGCAGTGCATTATATGGCTTTTCCCCAAACAGAAGTGGGAAATATTTACTCATCATTTTTACTGCTTTGGGTTTATTATTGGCAGTCCTAGCCAATAGACTTTGTCCATTTAGAAGTAATCTGGTTCCTTTGTGGTGATCCCATTTGTAGCTAACGTGCTTTTAAAACTCCTGCTGACCATAGATGTCTACATTTTTCCTTCTCCTACCATGATGCTATAATTTACACCCTGTAATTAACAGTCATTACCATCAATTTACTCAATTTTTTTGATTAGTGTGTTCTCTGGACATAGGCCTTTAGTACCGGTGCACAACTGACTAGACATCAGAGAACACACTCCAGAATATTTCTTCCCAATTTGCTAGAGTTTTGGAAGCAGGCCAAAACACTTCTCACCAACAGTGCAAGTCCTCCTCAGGTTGTGCTCATCTGATCCTCCTGAAATACGCAATCAAGATCGATTGAAGCATTCCAGCCATGGGAATCTGCATGCCAGATTTCAGCCGTGGTGCCCAGGACAAACTTGTGTTTCTAAAGGCACAAAAATTGCTCCCACTTCACTCTGCGAGTAATTAGAGATTATTTTTTCCCTGGACTTTCTGATTTGATGCTAAATGAATGGCTGGATCTTCTCTTGCTTGCCACTCCTCTGCTCCAGCGAGTCACTTCCCACCCCATCCCACCCCAGCCCCTGCAGCAGAGAACAGAACCAGCCAAACCACATCTCGTGACAGCTGCTCTTGGTATTTTAAAATGGCCATTTTGCTTATGAAATAAAATTTCTAGCTGATTCTCACGTAACACAGGAGACAGCCTGTCTCGGCACAGATTGAATTATGATAATGAAGCAATCATCCTTTTACTGCAAATCTACACAAGTGATAAACAGAAACAATAGAAAATGCAGCTAAAATATTGGGTGGCTCCCTCCAAAAAGTCCCCTCAGGTCTTTACAGAGACAGAAAAAGGTAGTCTAAGTTAGACCAATTTCTGGAATAATTAGGATAAAGAGGGGAAACATGAAGTCATTCTTTTTTGAGTGTCTAATTCATTCATTCTATTTGTTAGTATTATCTGGCTGGTTTTCAGGTCGGTTTAATGGAAATGTATCACTTCTTAAAATTCTCAGCTCTATTTTCTTGTTGATATTCAGTGTTAGGTGAAAAACACAGGAAGAATAATACAACCTGAAACAAACTGGTCATCTATTAGCAAATGCTTATTTTGCATTTTGTACACACAAAAGTTGGATGGTAGTGGTGAGGCTGAGCCCAGTCATATTAAAAATCTTTTCCTGGAATAAAACCACTTGGGGCTCATGGTTTGCTCTGACCACAAAGGTGGAGTCTACCTAAAGCAAGTAGGCACTCAAGGCTCAAATAAACCAGGGCAGGATTCATCTCACCTGGTTTTCGAAGCTGGAAGGAAACTTTTTTCATCAGTGAAGAATGCCAGGTTTGTCAGGGGTCTCAGTTTTCCTTTCCTGTAATGGGTGACCACACAGGTGTCCACACAACCTTTGGTTTTAAATTAACCATTCTTGCTTATTCTCAGCAGCCCCAAACTCTGTGGGCAGTGCTGGTCCCCTCAACAGGACTGTCCCAGGAGCAGAGTCCTGCCCCAGCTGGGTGAGGTGGGCAGAGAGCAGGTCTGAGCCAGCTCATCACTGTGCTCTGAAAATGTGGTGATTTGATCCGCTTACATTTCAGAGTTTGAGAGACAGCAATGGAATTCCCACAGCTCTTCCCTTCCAACTGTCCTGCCAGACTTGGAATGCTCTTCAGTCATTTAGGAAGGCATTAGACTTGCAAATCAATTTATTAGTTTGACTTTGGCATTCTCCTTAGGGCCCTGGCTGTACATCCGAACTGTTAGCCCAGCTCAGTTTACCTTCTTGTAAACTTTGCTGATATGTGAAGTGTTGGATGGGTCCTTTCTAAAGCATATTGTCCTATGAAAACACATTTAAAGAATCTTGTAAACCCTGGAGATTAACCCCAATGTTTATGGAGAGTTATAGATGCTAATTCTTGCATATTTGTCATTCCAAAGCATGGCCTGGTGGCAAACATTCCTCCTACACCACAGCATTTGCATCAATGGGATTTGTCCATGCTCTGATTCCTTAGGACGGAGAAAAGAAATGGTGGGAAAGTGAGGAATATGGGCATTTACCATCCTAGACTACATTAGCTGGTCATAAAACCTTAGAGCTAGCTCACAGCAGGAGACTGGGAAGTAGAAGGACCATCCCCAGACGATGTTTGGTTAAAAACATAGTGATAAGAGATGGTCTTACCCTGAAGAAGAATTTTCCCTTTCAGTTTTTGTTAATGTTCTTACCCTGAAGAAGAATTTTCCCTTTCAGTTTTTGCTAATGTTCCTGTTTTGGAGCACCTTTGTGTGTGATATCTCCTCTTTCTCCTGTCAAACACACAGAGTTGGTTTCAGCAATCCCACAAACCTTCAGCTCCCTCACCAGCTGTGGCGTCCTCATCTGCCCAGCATCATCAGTTCCTTCTCTTCTGGGGATGGAAGGTTTTTAACACCTGCAAGCTTCTGTCTGGTGGTAAAATAGTAAATAAAAAAGTGACAGACTCAACTGTTTGGTGTATATGGGTGTGACTGTAGGGAAATATGTCCTGTGTGATCATAAAAGTATGTATGTGTATTGGTTTTGTGTGCATATATACATGTATATATGTATGTATGTGTGTGTATATATATATATGTGTATGGCTATATATATATATATAAATACGTTTGCACACACACACAAAGAGTTTGGCATATATTTTGATGTCCAACACAAATCTGAGCAAATTTAATCTGCCTGATTTAACACTCAACCACAACACCGAATTTATCAATATCTTTAACAAGTAACTTTGTAAATCTCCATAAAGCTAATCCTGGCAACTTGTTTTGAGGCACAGAAAGCACATTTTGGGTGATGCAGTTTCTTTAGGAGACAAAAGACATATCAATTACAACACTCACATGGGTCACAACTAGCTCAAGAATTTAAACTTCATGGATAAATGGACATTTTGGGAAGAACTGAGGTTTATAAGAGAGATCACCATGGCAGAAGACATGATGATGATGGTGATGATAGTGATGATGGAGATGATGGAGGAAGGGAAGCACAGCTCTGACCAAGCAATTTGTGAACAGCTGCCCTCCAGAAAGGTTGTGAGGGGTACCTGCAAGGAACTCCATTCCTGATATGGACTATCCCTACCTTCAGGAGAACAGGTCTTCAAGGTTTTGGTGGTTTTTTTCCTTCATGCCTTATTTGTTAAATAAACAAATGCCTTCAATAAGTCAGCTGGTTTTATTATCTATTTGATTTGACAGTCTTCTGGATCCTGAATTTTGGCTGACTGCTGTGTCCAAGATGAGTGAAGTAGATGGAAATTAATCATGCTCAGGCTAGCCAACACAAATCTAATTTTTTTCTTTTTGATGGAAGATTCTTTAGAGCTCAAAGAGAAAAAGTTCTCTATACAACTGAAAAACCAAGAGACAATTACACGACAATTAAAGGAAAGCAGATCATACAGTCCTTTTTTGCTACTTGACAAAGTTGTTTCAATGATTTGTGAGCAAAATTCAATCTGATTAAATCAGTATCTTTCTTTTTTTTCCTTTTTAATGCATTTCCAAGAGACCTCATTATTTTGAATGCATTCATCAATCAACAATATTTTCTGGATAACTTTCCAAAAATATTTCTTACTCTCTTGGGCTAGACCAGGTCATATTGAGTAGTAGGTATTTACAATGCCTGGTTGCCTGTTTCACCATGTTTCACACTTCTGCTCTCTGCCTAAGGAAATGCAGCTCAAAAAATCAGATTTCTAGTGACCGTATTTTTACCCAGCAAAATCTGGGATGTAACACAGAGAAAGGTGCATTCACATGTCTAAAAAAATTTTATGTGCAACATAGACGGTAAGAAAAGACACACTTCTTTTGGCTTTTGGAGCATGCTGGGGTCCTGGATTTCTAGTAACAGTTAAATCTTTGGAAGTTCTTCCCCCTAATCCCTTTGCTGTGGCCAGCCTCAATAAACAGAAATTACTAAGAGAGGGCAGCCTGTGAACAACAGTGAAAACCCCAGCACTCTTTTCTATCAGTTTATTTGGTTATACTTTACAATAATTAAGTTCTCCTGTTAACAGTTGTGTGGGCACTACATGGAAATTTTACTGATAATGCTTGAATTTCACCTCCTGCCCTTCCACAGCATCTCATTTAGGAAACTTGCCTCATGTGGGAGCAGCTTCTGTGTCCTGCTAATCCAAGAGCACAGGTCAGAGTGAAAATGAAGCCATAACATAAAGACAGTCTGGCCTTTGGATGAGTAAGAAATTTGAGTTTGTTGTCTCAAATAGCTAAAGTGCAGGGAGCCAAAATTACTTCATCTTGCAGTGGTGCAGAGTTGGATGAAGAGAGAGAAGAGGGAAGGCTCCCTTTCCCAATAATTTATTAATTTCACGCCTGACACGGGATGGGTGATAGCTTCAAATAACAAATCCAGTCATTGCATTTCCTTATGGGAGCAGACTGCAGCAGCTGATCCTGCTGCAGGGTGTGGACCAGGGAGCTGTCTGCCTTTCCCATGGCTGTGCAGGATCCTTCCAGGCACCACAGCTTGGGCCCTGGGTTTGCCAAAACAGAGCCAAGGGTGCTCTGAGTGTGCTGCACCTGACTAGGTACAGTCTCTCCACTCACAGCCAAAAAAGCTGTTTAGCTGGTAAAGCAGTTGGTAGCAAAAGGCTGGCAAATTTTGCTCATTTTCTGGGAGTCGTTGTGGCCCCTCAGGGTTTGTGCTTCTCTCAGTGGAGTTAATTTAGACCTTTATTTTGCAACACATGTTATGTTGGGCTCCTTATGCTCTCCCTGAGCTGGAATTCCTCCCATGGTCCCAGCAGCTCTTTGTGTGGGCAAGGGTGGTCATGGAAGTGATTGCAGTCTCACGCCTTGAGCATGCCCAGAGGGAATGGAAAAGCCTCCAGGCTGCTGTGCTCCCTCTGCAAAAGCCTCAGGACAAGGCGTCGGGCAGCAGGAATCACATTTTCAGCATTACAGGGAGAACCCGAAACGTCAGGATTCCCCAGTGGCTAATAAATGTACCCTGACCGTATCTGGTTTATTTCTTCCTCAGTGAATGAAAGATAACATGTTGTGGATTTGGCCTACATGAAGGCTAATGGGGAAGAAACCAGAATGCTGAATGTCTAACAAGCTAAAGCAGCCTGCAGTTTTTGATTTTGATCTGGGCGAATGAGCCCTTCATTGTGCAGCTCCTGCAAAATGTGTCAGTGCGAAGAGCTTGTCACAAAGCCTTGGGAGACATGGCATTCCCAGAAACCAGAGGCTCCCTCTCCTCTGCTGTTGGGGACGGAGCCTCTGGAAGGGCACTCAGTTCCATGGCAGAGGGTGGCTGGTGATGCAGACCAGGAGAATTCCAGCTGTCCCAAATAATCTCTTGTTGCAATTAATCTGTGGCTCTTTTTTCCCTACTGGAGCTCATGGTGCAGGGCTTTAGCTGGTTGGGCTGCCACAGGAAGACTTGATTTTAACATCTGCACCACCTTCAGCCTCTCGGGGCTTGGGTTAGCATTGAATGGCTTGGCCAGGGCTGCCCAGAGTTGCTTCCCTGCTTCAGCTCCGCACGGGAACTCCTTTGGATGAGCGGGGCTGGAGGGATGAGCAAGTCAGCTTGTCTGGGCTGACCCCTGGATGGAGCTTCCCTGCTTGGATGAGCACAGGAGGAGAATGATGGTGCAGATCATGGGAAAGTGGTGAGAACCACCCTCAATGAGCCAATTACTCAAACTTTCCCCCTTGGATTGTGTCAGGTGCCTCTGTCAGAAACCTTAACTCACACTGCTAGGAGTTTAATTTTAGGTTCTTGCCTCCCACATATGGCTTTTATACAGTGGGAAGCCTTCAGACATATCACACTTAATCACTGTTTATTCTTACTCATTTTCTTGCCATGCTGGATATTTGTTTTTAATCAAGAACAACTTTTCTGTGTCATGCATTCATCCAGCTAAATGATAATGTGCCGTTCTCCAAGAAGCCACTATGTCTTGCTGCATCAGTTCAAAGAAGGGCTTGCTGAGTTGGGTGAAAATACGGCTTTTTCTTCTGCTGCCCCAGGCAGCTGGGACAATTCTGAGGCAATAAAATAAAAAATATCTATTTTGCCTTTTCAAAAGAAAAGGAAGATAAATTCCCTGTCTCTGGCCAGCTGTGTGGCATTTTGGGGATGTAGAGCCTTTCCCTGGATAGCAGTAAGAACAGAAAGATTCCTATTTGTGTGGCCCTGTCCATCTGTTAATTAGAAAAACCACAGTGAGTGAGAGCTTGGCCCTTCAGAAGACAGCAAGAGCTTTGCTACAGACTTCCATAAAACCAGGATGAAACTCACTTACTTCTAAATCTAATACAGGAAATTTTGCATCCAGCACATCTGAGACATTTTCCATTTAATTTACTAATAGCCTAAGTGGGATATTTGGTCTGAGAGATAGTAAACCTCGGAGCCACAACCATATTCCACTGGGGAGCCTGTGCTCTCATACCACAGCTGATGTTGCCAAGGCAGAAGTATGTGCAAGACAAATGCAGACATTTCATCTCTGTAAACCTCAGATTAAAATGAGATTAAAGGAAAATACACTCTTGTGGTGTCCCCTACAGTCATGGAAACCATGATGGAGAGAAAGGAAAATGCTTGCTCATCACATGTATTGTTACAAATATGAATTTGCAGGGTGTTGAAGGAAATAACTTGTATGAAAACAGCTTTGTAAAAAGAAAAGGAAAAGGGGTATATATGGGGTTTTTTTTGTTCAGCCATCACATTTTAATCTGCTTCTCTACTTCTACTGTCTGTTTCCAGGAATGTGAGTTGTTTGGGAATACCTGACACATACATCACGTATTTTCCATGTCAGTATCACCCGTAGGAAATACCATCATGTTGTTGAGCATTCATTTTTATCTGTTAGTGAAAGAGATGAGTGAATGAATCTGTGTTCCCAGCAGAGCTGCCTGGGTGGGATGGACATCCTGTACAGACACCAGCACTTTAAAACTGCTCATCTTTCACCTTCCTTTTTGCCTGCAAAATACCCTGCACAAGTGCACGTTCTGGAGGGATCAAGGGTTGGGTGAGACGTAACCATGCTCAGTGCTCTTGTACGCTTCCCCTCTCACCCTCCAGGACCCAGCTTTTAACATCAACCTTGCTCTGGTTTGTACAGGGTGTTTTTCTGCATGGCCAAGTTGTACAGCACCTTCACTGATGTTGGGCTGTTCCTTCTCTGCTCCTGGGAGCATCAGCTTTGATAGGAACCGCCAAGAGGGCAGAACTGGGGTAGCACTGCCATGCTCAGGGCAGGACAGGGCACACGTGGGCTGCTGTTTTACTCAGCCATAGGTGCAAGGACAAGTTTTGCTGATCTGTGTGTAACCCTCGTGTGAGCAAACCCCCGCTCTGAGGCTTTTTATCCTCCTGGGGCCCAAAGCCTCGGCACTGCCTCAGTTCTCATGTGGTTTCTGGAGCTGACGAATCCAAAAAATCGCCTACATCTTGCATTCCTGGAAGGCACTGTGTTCATGGGACAGCTGGGGAAGTGGTGGCGTTACAAAAACCAGAGTGACCACAGGGCAGCTCCAGGGGAAGAGATGCTCAGTCAGATGGTTTGCTCTTCACTGGGACTGAAATGCTCCCCTGCTGAAGAGATATCCCAGTGTCAATTCAGTCTGTCTCTTTTCTGGTGACAGACAGTTTTGATTTTGGTTTCTGTCAGCACTCACATAAGTCAGTGATGATTTCTTTATGGAAAGAGCCATTAAGGACTCAAACCATCTGACACTTCACAGGCATGTGAAAGAAATGGCAAATAAAAAAATCCATATCATTAAAATTTCTAGAATAAGGACAAGATTTGATTTTTTCTGTTTGTTTTTCAGACAGACATAAAGCACATCTTTAAAGTCTGATCTTCTTATTCATCATTAGCTAAAGCAATTATAATCCTAGGTTAAAAAAAAATCCTTCTCGAGTCCTCTTTAAATTAGTCTTACATTTCAGTCAGGTACTGAAGAAGGAAAACAAAGCAAAAGAGCTCATAAATCAAAAAGCTTTTTCCATCTTACTAAAGTTTAGTGCCAGAATTTATTTTATAGATAAATGTACACATATGCTCTATCTGAAACACCCACAATTGCTAGAAAACACAGAGAGGTTTTGAAGGATTGAAACACAGCATGAGACCTGCAAATACAGATTGGATAATCAGGGCTTTTTTTAAGTTCATTGATAGTACTGAAAGAATTAAACCACTCTTTGTTTTAGGTTGCCCCAAAATGAGAATATTCAAAGTGTTTTAGATGAACCAAAGAGTGAAAAAAAAGAAACTGTGGTTGAACAAAATGACACTTTGTGCCTGAAACCAAACATTGCAAGTGTTTAACCAAAACTGGAACTATGTTTTCAGTCAGGAAAGCATAGCATTTAATCCTTAAAATATTACAATTTAATTTTTTTTTCACTTTGTCAGGATTTTTTGGGGTCTTCTTTATCTGACCAGTCCAAGGCAACATTTGCCATAAATTAGAACTCATTTTTGTCAGTCTGTGCCAGCATTTTCCAGGAAAAAACTATGGCTGTAAACAGCATTCCTCTATCCAGCCAGAAATGATGGTGTTACCTGCTTCTAATTTGTATAACAAGTGTGATTCATAATTGACATGCAATTGTTTGGAAATTACCGTAAGTTCTCAGCTTTACAGCAGACCGCTATTTTTTCATCCTCTTACAGTAATATTGTACTGAAGAGAAGACAGAAGATGCTGGTCTCTGCTACCTCCTCATAAGATGTTTTTTCTCTGGACTGTTAGCTCCATCTCCCATGCAGTTATGTGAATTATGGAATTTGCTAGGGCTGCCTGGCATGAATTAGTTTGTAGACCTCAACTGAACAAATTCTTGAATGTTGTAATCAACCAGCATGGGAATCAATGCTGGGAAATCTTTCATCTTGCAATGGGCTTTTATCTAAAATTCTGTATAGGACAGACTTTTACCACCCAGTCCTGAGGTTATGCAGAAAGCTTTTGAAAACATACATGTTATTTTACACACTGATGTTTTACATGCTGCACATATTTGAAGTTATTTTCTGTGCAAAGACCTGTGGAAACATTAAATTGGCTTTAGCAACATTTCGTTAGACCAATGTCCACGGTTGTTGAAGAGCCAGCATTTTCCTATCCATGACAGAAAACTCTTATAATGGAAAATGAAGATATCTACCAACTTCGTAAGTCTTCATGACATATCAGTGCATATCAGGGGGGCAGAGCCTCAGTTTCTGAATATTGGTCTTCAATATTGAGCAATTTTGTGTTCTGTGTTTCTTCTTGTGGTGGTTTTACTTGGCCCAGTTTTTGCTAGTGGGTAGGGAGGGGCACAAAGATGGCTCCTGTGTGTCCTCTGTGAAGGTTCTGGAAGTTTGTCACTCTGTCCAGCAGAGCCACTCTCTGATGGCTCTGAAGATGATGGACATGCTGCTGGCCAAACCTGGGCCCATTAGAGCTGTTAGTTACGCCTCTGTGAAAACATATTTAAGAAGAAATCAAAACAATGGGTGCACGCACTTCTTTGTAGCCAGAGGAGGAGGAGGAGGAGGAGGTGAAAATATGTGAGGGAAAACAACATGGAGACACCAAGGTCAGTGGAGAAGGTGGGGGTGCTCCAGGCACCAAAGCTGAAAACCCTCTGCCGGCCATGGTGAAGACCATGGGGGGAGCAGGTGGTCCCCCTGCAGCCCATGGAGTCCAGGGGGGTGCAGAGATCCACCCACAGCCCGTGGGGAGGTGCCCATGCCAGA
>VZTX01005169.1:9237-59905 GCA_013400915.1 Pardalotus punctatus | reverse complement strand
CCATGGCTGAGTAGAGGACTCTTCTCCCTGGTGGACTGACCCTGACCAAAGGGAAACCCCCATACCCTGCCCCACCCCGGAGCTGTTGGTTTGTGTGAAAGAGGGAGGGGGGGTGAGCTGAGAAACGGTGTCGTAAGAGGGAAGGGGGGTGAGTGAAGAAATGGTGTCTTAAGAGCTTATTTTTTCCTCTCATTTATCCTCCGACTCTGTTAGGTTAATAAATCATTTTGTAATTTAAGTTTCTCACCTGTTTGCTCATGTTTTCATGTGTCCCCTCCCCATCATTGCCTCATCTCAACTCATGAGTCCAGTGTGTTTGTGTTAGTTTGATTCCTCTCCTCTGCATAAATGCAGCAGGAGAAAGCATAGAAAGCAGACGTCGTAGATCCCTGGCATTTGGCCAGGGTCAAACCTCGACACTTCTCTATAGTGTACTGCGAAGTCCAAAATGATTATAAAGCAACAAAGCAAACCCACTAAGCCTGGAGCAACTGCAGAGTTTCATAACCCAGAACTTGGGCACAGTGGGGTGTTCCAGGGCTGTCACAGCAGCTGCTCAGAACCATGGTTCCTGGTGAGTTAAAGGCTGCACCTCAATCAATGGAAATGAGGACTTTGTGAGAACCAGCATTTGCATTAACTAGAATAACCGGGAAGCTTGCCTGGTTTTTTTCATTTGATCTCTGCCTTCCATGGATACGTGTGCTCAAGCTGAAGAGTATTCCTTGGACTAGGAAGCCCACAGTGATCTTTTTTTCTTGGTATTTTCTCACAGGACACAGTGGAGGAGGATTTTCAAAGGGTTGCTCAAAAATCTTTTCTTTGCTGGAGACTGTGTAAAAACCCAGGAAACCAAAGCAGAGCAGGGCTGGGAAAAGCAGCAGACATTGCAAACACTGCCACGTGCTTTTCTTCCACTCTCAGAAATCCTGGTTGTACACACTGCTTGCTCCCTATGAGGAAAAAGTTGTGGGGTTGAGTGAGGGCAGGGAGGGAATCTTTCAGTTCCCTGAGGAAACAACTTCCCACTGCCCTTCACATTGGAACAGGAGCCCTCCAGGAGAATCCAAAGGGACGCACTGTCCCAGAAGATGTGCTAGCAGTAAAATACAAGGCTTTGCGCAACTTAAGAAATGTAGCAGACGTGCATTAAATCACTTCCTTTGATGGGAAAGACATTTCTACCCCGGGTAAGATCACAGTGCTGCAGATTTACTGCTCGGTTGGGGCAGGTTCAGGGAAAGTCCTGAGGATTCTGGAATGAGCTGTGCTGTGGAGGTGGGGAAGGTTTGCACCTGCCTAGGGCTGGAGCACTGTCAGAGGGTAGTGGAGCTCCCTGGAGTGATCCAGTTCTGGACTACAGAGGACAGCTACTCAGAAAATTAGTCTGGAAACAACACGTTGATGAAAAACACAGAAATCAATAACAAAAAAAATACTCATCAGTTCCAGAATCAGTCTTGAATAAATTACCACAAACGTTCTCTCACCAGGAGAGCTGTATGGGTGAGGGAAGACTGAAGGGCAGTATAAAAGCAGCCAAGGTGCAGTTTGTGAGTAAGAAAATCACTGGACACGTTGGACTGTGCAGTGCAGCGCCAGCCAAATGTGACACCATGCCCTTGTTATTATGATCTGCAAAGTAACCAAAATTCATGGTCACCCTGTGATTTTTCAAAAAAAACCCAGGCAGAGAGGGATGTCATGAGATTGGGATTTTGGATTTCCAAAGGCAACAAGCCTGATTTTGGCAACTGTGATCTGCCCCTCACCCTCCCACCCCAAAAAGAGTGGTACTTGTGGAGAAAACCCCAGGCTGTATTGCTGGGAGGAAGGTACCCTGTCCTCAACCTCCAGACTGATGTCTGTTCATAAGGACAGGAAGAGAGTCCTGGACAACAGCAATAACCTCCAGCTCAACCTCTCTGAGCTGACTTGTTCACTCTTTTTATGGAGCTAAGCCACCTGCAGATGTCCTTTGCTACACATCCAGAAATTACTTGCTATTGTTGTGTGGTTTTTTTGTTTGGCTTTTTTTGTTTGTTTGTTTGTTGGGGTTTTTTGTTTTGTTTTGTTTTTTGGTTTTGGTTTTTGTTGTTATTTGATTTCTTGTTTTGTTTTTCTTTTTTTGTTGCTGTTTTTCTTTGTTTGTTTGTTTGGTGCTTTTTTTGGTTGCCTGTTTGGTTTTTTTTGCACTAGATTATTCTTGCTGCACTCCTGCCCAGCCACCCCAAGGTACCATGTGGCAGAAGACAAACTGACTGCAGGGTCCTGTCCTTCCCACCCTGCATGCCCAAAGCCCTTCATGGCATCCTCAGGGGCTCAGCATTTCCTAAGGAATTCATACATTGAAATGTACAGCATGGGACTCGATCCCCTTTACTCCTTTCACCAGAGGCATCAGCTCAGACCAGGGGCTCCATGGGAGGTGGTGGCTCTGGTGGGTTTGGATCTTGGTCAACAAGAGGGTGGGATGATGGATCAGTGGTCTGGGAGGTCAGCAATCTGCCTTGTCCCTGGCAGCCTGTTTGTTCCCAAGCATTTTGGACCAGTTCCCCACTTCTGTGTCTGATGTCTCTCACAGATCACCAGTGTAGCTGCCCCATGCCAGAAAACCCATGAATTTCCCTATTTAATATTGTTCTGTGTATTATTTATGGCAGAACCCTTTTTCAAGCCTAAACAAATTACTCCTTCATCCTTTTCCCATATATAACGCATTTCAGTCCCTCACAGCTCCTCTTGCTCCTCTTCCCTATATGTTCCCATCTGCCTGAATCCTCTGCAGAGCCCAGTGCCAAGGTCTGGGCACAGGGCTGCTCCTCAGAGTTCTTCAAAGCAGAGCAGAGTGGAGTAATTGTTTACAGCAATTGCTGGCATGTCCCAGAATGACATTTGCCTTTTTTCCAACAATATCACATTGTCAATTTGTCCTCAATCCCCTCTTTCTCTGGCGCCCAGATGGGTTTGTGCATCAGCCCTGTGCATCTGCCCAGCTTGTCCTTCTTCTGGGCACCTGAGTTTTCCTTCCTGAATTCTTCCCTCTTACTCAGTTTCACCCTGCTGACTTTAGATACGTTGTTTTATCTTGTTTTATCAGGGCTGCTTTGAATTCCAGTTTTATCTGTGGAAGTGCTGCTCAGACCTCTCCAGCCTCATGCTGTCGAAAATCTGACTGAAGCCAACATATACCACATCCACAGCATACCCTTACCCACCAGCCCTGTGACCCTGCCAGAAAAGGGAATTCAGCTGGATTGACACAATTTGCTCTTCACAAATCCAAATTTCCCTTCCCTTTATGCTCTCAGAGTCACCCACTGATTGTCTAATAATTCAGCTGAGTATTTTTCATGGTGTTGAACTTCAATTGACTGTTTTATCCTTGTCCATGTGGTCCTTCTCTTCCTTTCTAAAGCCAGGTACAGTGCTTTTCCCCTAGGCTGGTGAATCCCACATCCCAAAACTCATTCACACCTGAATTTTTGGGAGCACTCTTCCTGGGATTGCCAGGAGTTCTGGCAGTACTCAATGGGTACATGGCCAGTCCTGTAGGTAGATCAATGTACCCTTACAGGCCAGCTTTGAATGAGCTGTGTGCTCCTAAAAAGCAGTTTGCTGCTTTCCAACATGCTGCAAAAATGATGTCATAGGAAGAAAGGCCGCTGCAAATAAGTCAAGTCAAAAACTTGTGTGTGATTTTGGGAACTGAATTTGTCCCACAAGAGGTGGGTCTCTGTGCATGGGTCTGGGAGGAATCCCTGAGCTGGCCAACAGAACCACTGTCTGTCTGGCCGTATTTTTTGAAAGTCTGATAGGAAGACAGCTCAAAAAACCCCCAACAAACCCATTAAAAACCCCACAAAACAACAACAAAGCCCCAGCAACCAAAAAAGTGCAACATCCTGGTGTTCACCTCTCTCCTAAAGCAATTTCTATTGGAGTTCTTCCCCATTCCTTTGAGATTCACTCCTGGGTTTTCTGAATTTGGGAATGACATAACTTCCTTAATCTTAGCCTGGTCCCCCAGCCACTTAATCCTGTGCTACTTGCACCTACCCACATGACCTAAATCCCTGTGCAATACCTTCCACAGGCGCCTTCTTTAAAGATAAACACATGTTACAATAATAGTAAAATAACACATTACTCTCACAGCCCTTCGCACTCGTTAACACTCATCTGGATCTATGCAACCTCTGTTTTACATCTGTAATTTTATTTCCATAAATTTTAAATCCATACCTGGGCCATGGGATTTAATCACAGGTAACTAATGGCTTTCTTTATGAATCTTATTGTTGGTGAGCTTCAGTGTAGTGCAGAGTACAAAGTGCAAGAGAAAATTTCTTTCCTGGGGACCATATGTTAAAAGAATAAAGCTCTTACTTAATGCCATTGCTTTGCAGAGTAGCACAGTCAACAAACCCCTATTAGACCACGGGATAAGTATCGACAAGTTCCAGAGTATTGTGTCATCCTGTTGCTATAGTAATTTGAAATTTTGTTCTGTGAGCCATATAAAAAAGGGGATCAAACAACACACAGGTATTTAATTATTCCCAAATTTGCTGCACTGGTACTACTCAAACCAGAATCATCTGCATTTGAAAGAAAAGTGGGATGTGGGCATTTCTAGGCCAAATTGCTCTGCGTAGGCTTTCATCCTGGAAATTATTTATTCATATTAATGTAGAAGAACAGATTTTTCCCTCATCATTAATCAATGATTTAAGGTTCACAACTCCAAACCAGATGACACTGACTATTTTTGGAGCCACACGAGTTTATAATTCCATGTGAAGGATAAGTGCTTTTGTGGGTAGTCCCAGAAGGGCAGGGGGTCATGTAGTGAGCTTTCCCGAGCAGCGAGTGCTGCGGCACTCAGGCACAGGGGAGGAAGGCATGTATCATCCATAATGCATGGACTGCCCCAGAGCAGCATTTCTGTGTGTGAAAAGTGTGTGAGAACATTGGGGAACAGCAGAGACAAAGGTCAGGAACCAGGGCAAGCCTGAGGGGACCAGATCAATTGGAGGATGTGACACGGGATCAAGTGCTGACTCTTATTCAAGTTACTTCCTAGCTATAGCAACTGTGTGATGCTCATATCCTTTAGCAGGACCTGACAAACTGACCAGTAATATATATTCCTTGTTTCTTATGCATTTCCTTCCATACCCTGAGTAAATCACAGTGGAATCTTCTGAGACTGCTTCAGTTCCCTCCTGCTTACACAAATTACAACCAAGCGTGTGTAATTTGAGAAGAATCTTCTTTTACATTTTCTCTAAAGCAGGCAATTCCTTCGCCCCGCTATATTTTAGCTACTACCTTTACAACAGGTTATAGGTGCCCTGCTAGGTTGTTTCTACAGATTTTATGGGTGCTCTTTCATAATGTAAAGCTGTCATTTAGGTCAGCATTTTCTAATGCCAAGGCTCTGGAAGAGAAAGGAAAGTGCTCTTCATTCTGTGGTACACAACATGTGCTGGTCTGTGAGGCAGGAGATGGGTGGTCTGCAGATGGATAAAAGAAGTAAGAAAATCAAAGCATGCCCTTACACATCTGACAAACAAACTGGGGGAGGGGGGAAAGAGACTTAAAGTTTAGCACTGAAGATCAGCTGCATTTGGTTGCAGAGGAAAAGCAAACTGGAAGCACTATACAAGCCATCCTTGCTTTCTTTTTTTTCAAGATGATGCTTATTTTTTGGAATGAGGAATGCTGAGCAGCACCGTTGAGCAGTATGGGGCACAGAGCTGCACAGAGTTATGGAGACTGCAACACCACCATGTGAAATATGGTGAGTGTCTAAATGTCTGGGGATAGCACAATTGCTGTCGTGCCTTTGATTTGGCACCACACTGCAAATTATTAAATAGATGTCCATCTACTCTGAAGGTGCTGCATAAGGGCTTTTGATGCCAAATACTAAAGAAAGTGAGCTTCATCAGCTCATGAAAGACAGGGTTTGTCACTGCTGAGTTTTGGTACACTGGGCACGCCCGCAGTCCCTGTGACACTCTGCAAAACCAGCCAACCCTGGAAGGGTTAAATGCTTCCAGTGCCTGGGTCCAGCCTTTCTCCAAGGAGCAGCCTTTCCCCCTTCAGGAACCAGGCAGCTGGCACCCTGCCCACAGCTCGTTTGTCAGAAAACGGGGTCCTTTCTTTGCTGAGTGCATGGCCCAGGAGCGGCGAGCGAGGGTGGCCTGGCCTGGCACTGCCCTGCCCGGCTGGGGCTGCAGCAAGGTTCTCACGGCTCTGGGAACTCACTGTGGCTGTGGTGACAGCTCCTGAGATCTACTGGGTGATGTATCTTTTTTTTCCCTTTTCTTTCTTTTTTTTTCCTTCTTCGCAGTCCTCCTGGTAGGTACAAATCTCTTCGAGTCCCGTTAAGCTTGATTTTTCACAAGGAAGGGTTCTGTCCCCTCCTGTGCACTGATCTTGACAGGGGTCACCCAGAAATGAAGGAGTGGAAGGAAAGGGGGGCAAACACTCTGTTCTCACCCTGAGGACTGGTCACAAACACCTCTGAGGTATTCCCCACGAAGCTGAATTTCATGCAAAACGGGTAAAGAGAACTCAAATGGTCTTATTTGCATCTGCAACTCATTTGGAAAGTGCCATATTTCAGGTGCAACTGAAAGGTTCAAGACCAGTTTTTTAAATAATCTACCCTGAAGCACTGCTTGGGCTGCTGACAAAATCACTGAGTGATTTTGGTTTGTCAGCCCCATCACTGCTGGCAAAATCACTGGCTCAGTGATGGGGCCAGCAAATGCTCTTGCACACTCCTTAAGATTTCAATGCAGGGCTCCATACACAGCTCTCATCTGGATCCTGGCACAAAGTTTATAAATGTCCAAAAGTTGACAATCTAGGGGTTTTTGCATGAGTAAGTTGTCTGGGAAGCAGTAGGTGCTACTCCAGCCTGGAACTGAGATAATTTGTGTCTCTTTGCCTCCTCTTTCCATGGGAATCAAACCCCAGCAATTCCATTCAGCATCACCTACAACATCCCTTCCCATGTGCTCTTGACTGCCTCTTCTGCAAAACACATCCACAGAGTTTTCTCACAGCCACACTCTGTGATGTGCAAATTTGTCCACTTGCCTGCACCATGCAGCCACCCTGAAGCTCTTCATGGCTGCAGAGGAGCTGCCTCTAAGCCCTCCCCAGAAATGCCCCAGGTGCAGAACCTATCCACAGTCATTTTGAAGAGCTGCCTGTGATTTTTGCAATAATGACACCTTATGGGCCAAACTCTCCTGGCATAAAACATGAGAGTGTTGAAGACCCAGTGAACCAAAACTAGTTGTGCAGGCGGAAGGACTTCGACCACTGACGACAGTTGTGGCTTTTCCCTCACCCAGCATAAATTGGACAGAGTTTAGCTCTGCTTTGCTCCACTGGATGCTGTTGTCCTCTTGAAGCTTAAAGCTTTAAGTGTCATCACCCTTGGCTGTAAGGAGAAATCTGTTGAGTGCGAAACCGCCTGCTCAGTGTTTCTTGCTGACAAGACTGAAGAGTAAGACCCCTCATTCTGGAGCCACAATCCCCATGCTTCCCTTGCAGCTTGCCAAAATGGGCTGGCAGAGAAGGACATTGCAGGTCCTCATCTCTCCAAGGGTGGGAGTTGGTCTTTTCCCATAGGCCCAACAGGAGTTTTCTCATCTCCAGAAGCTGTCACAGCTGCAAGTTTTGGGCAGGGGAAGAGGAAGACCATAGTCCACTAAAAACCAGCACTGTTGGGCAGGTTGAACTCTGGGGCAGAACTTTTCTGCAGATGCCCCTGGCAGCATCAGTGAGAACTAGAGCAAAATCTGGGCCACTTTGTGAAGGAGTAGCTTGAATACGAAACAAGAAAAGCAGTTTTTAATAAAGCTGTGCTTTATGAATGAGAGGAAAATACGTTCAAAAATATGCTCAAAAAAAATAAAGTAGGAATTAAATAGCTAAGAGGACAGTTCACTTAAGAAAAAAAAATTTGGACACCCTTAGCTCACTTGCACACCCAAGGAAGTCTTGCAAGTGTCAGTATCCTTCAGATACGACCTATTTTTTCTGTTTTTAGCATTACTTCTTTGCAACGCGGGGATAGTCTCTGCAGTGCCTCTGTAGGGAACTGGAACTCTCTGTATGATATCTGTGGGTTTAGGGAGGGAGCAGGAGCAGGCAAAGGCAACTCTCCTCTAGAGAAAATGCTCTTGAAAGGTGAAGAGTGACCCTGTAAAGCCGAGATGCTCTCTTATAACCAGGAGCTGTTGGACAGGGCTGGAGGCAGGTATGCATAAGCAAACATGAAAACAGATATGGAACCACATAATGTTTATTTTGCTTAATCCTTGGTAGGGGCACATTCCTGAAAGCAACTGGAGCACCGGGTCTCACGTGCATTTCAGGAAAGCTATTTCTGCGGCAGGGACGGTGCCAAAGGGGCACACAGCCTCAGGATTACAGCTGTCACTGCATGGGAAACATGGACATGGGAATGGGCATGGTGGAAGAGCAACCACTGCTGTGGGTGCCTTGAGGCACAGCCAGTGCATCCAAACTCCTGGAGGAGGGCAGAGGTTCCGTGTAGTACAAAGGGCGGGAGCAAGGAGTTTGCCCCAGCTCCCAGAGTCACAGTTTGCTTTCCATCCGGAGCTTTTTTTCTTAAGATGTCCATCAAAATCTACCTGATTTGAGTGTATCTTTCATTTCTCACTCAGCACAGGCCTGTGGGTATGAGAAGCACCTGAACTCTGCTCCTTGTGGCCTGAGGAAGCAGGTTTGTGGCACATGTGGGACGTTTTCTTCCCCAGCAGTATTCCCTGGATACCCTGTTGTGGGGTGAAGAGCTCAAGTGCATTGTCAGATCTTTCATTAGACCAGCTGAAATACAGGAAAAAAAAGAAAAAAAAAAAGACCCAAAAAACTGGCAGTTATATTGGTGGACACACAGCTCTCACCTCATGACTCAGAAGGCAGCAGCAGCATCTCCCAAACAGGAAGCCAAAACACAAGTGAGAGATGATAACTCTTTGTTCAACACAGTTGTGCCAGATGACCAGTCAACCTGACAGAAAAAGGGTGGCTACAGTCTGTGACCAGATGAGGTTTTAGCAAGAGGAAGTTGATAACATGTCCATTTCTCCAGAGAGAAGCGTGGGGAGAACGTGTTGGCAGTCAGCCCACGTGGAACGAGCTTCATTCAGCCAGACAGAAGGAAGATCAAAGTAGGCCTTAAGTACATGGACTTTGTTGAGTCCATAACTTCTTATTTTTTTTTTTACTCTAGTAGAGTTGAGCATTTTCATGTCCAGTGCTGCATTTTGGAGTTGTATCAGAAGCCACTTTTCAGGATGGTCGTTTGAAACATCAGTGGGAAGAGTTAGTGAAAAATATCCTCTGAATGGTGTTGTCCAACTGCATAGTTTCTGTCAGTCCTGTAGTGCACAGGTGTGGTGTGTGTCATGTTTCATGGGGAGCATGTGAAGGCTCCCTGGATTGCAGTGGGGCTGCTTGGAGGGCAGTTGTGGCAGTGGCTGCAGAAATGGGTTTGCAGATTATTTATTTTCTGCTTCTTGCTGTTCGTTTTTTCAAGGGCAGGTTTGATTTGTTTTGCTTCTGAGTCTGTTGAAAGTGGCAGTTATTTAAAAGTAAGAAAGTTAGATGCTGGGGGAAACTTCTTTCAAAACACACAATATTCTGTTGCTGGTTTTAGTTACTTAATGATTTTCCATTTGGATCCCATTAGGGTTCAGTATGTGAAAACTGAGGGATAGAGGCAGTCGGTTGGCTTGGGTTTCTGCACTGAAGCAAAGATTCTGGTTCCTCACAGAATAAGCTGAGTTAGAAGGGACCCACAAGGATCACCCAGTCCAACTCCTGGCCCTGCACAGGACACCCCAAGAGTCACTCCATGTCCATGAGAGCGTTGTCCAAACACTCCGTGAGCTCTCCAGGATGGTGCTGTTCCACTGCCCTGGGGAGCCTGTTCAGAGCCCAGCCACCCTCTGGGGGCAGAATCTTTCCCTGATATCCAACCTAAACCTCCCCTGACACAACTTCAGGCCATTCCCTGGGGTCCTGTCACTGCCACCACAGAGCAGAGATCAGTGCCTGTCCCTCCTCTCACCCTTCTGAGAGTGCTGAAGACACAATGGGATCACTGCAAGGTGTGAGCAGTTCTTTTGAGAAGCAAAGCCCAGTCTTACCCCAGCACAGCAAGTGGCATCATTGCTCTCCTCCAGGTGACTCGTGGACCCCAAGAGTCTCCTCTAAGGCACAGCAGTGGGATATGTTCTGAATATATTTGGTTGCAAGTCCAGTGGCTCTGTGTGTGTTGATCTGCAGGCATGTTTGTGCATGGAAGATTTAGGGTCTCACTTCACTAATGACAGTGCCCCTGAAGTTGATAGAGGTGTAAGAATGTTTCAGAGACAGCTTGATGGCATTGTTGATGACTGAATTTGTGATGGGAACTGAAAATAAATGACAGGCTTCCAATCCAGCTGGTGAACACGTGATTTCTGAGTGTTGGCTTGGTGACATAGTTATTTAAAAAGAAAAATCTTCTGTGAAGTTGGTTTATAAAGAAGTTGGAATCTTTTGGGGTAAATTGGGTTCCTGTGGCCTGAATTCATTAAAAAAAAAGGTGGAGTCAGAGATACGGTGGGTGAGTTTTGGTGGTGTGTTTGAGTTAGGAAGCTGTGGGTACATTTTATTTTGTAAGTTCTTAAGAGAGGCTGCAATGCTCTAACTGATAATATTGTTGCCTGGCTGTGGCAGCATGAATGGGGCTAATTTGGGTTGTTTCATTTCACACAGACCACAGAAAAAATCCTCAGCTTTCTGGGTGAGGAAGGGCTGAGGATCACTTCTCTTCCTTGTGATAATTCATCAGGAAAGCTGGAAGCGGTTGATCTGCCAAAGTTAGGGGGGGTGAAGGATTTTTTTTCCTTGGCTCAGGAGAGCAAAAGCCCTGAATTCAGGATTGTTGTCTCAGTGCAAGCTTTGTGCGCTGCAGGGCTTCCCAAACTCTGCAGCCAGGCTCCGACAGCCGGAGCTACGTGTGCCTGCATGCAAAGAGCTCCTGCCCTGCCCGCTGCCCCTGCTCCCACATCTCCCTCTCTTTTCCATTCAAATCCTCCCACCGAGGAAGGAGCTGCTGCACGGCTGAGGAGCTGCACAGGCAGGGAGCTCGGGGGATGTGCTGGGATTTTCGGTCATGTTATTCTGACTTGGGGAGCTGTTTGTCCTCCTTCAGTGTTCCAGGCAGCCAGCCTGAAAAGCAGTCCTGATCCTGTGCTGCAGGCCGGTCGTGTTCACAAAGGTCTCTTTGTTACACCCGTGTCTGTGGCATTGTTCCTCTCCAACAAAACTCCCCTGCCAAAGCCCCGATGCGCTTGGCTCTGAAAGTGCCAGGCTGGTAATGCAAGGGGTGAATTCCTGCTCATTCACCCCATCCTGCCTCCTGCATCCTCCTGCTCTGCAGCTTTCCACTCTCTCAGGCTGTGGTGGGTGGGAGAATACAGGCAGGACATGGTGGTTTGTCCTCCTTGCAGCCCATGTGTTACACAGGCTCCACATTATCCAGCGTGCTAAAGTCCTGCTCTATCCAGTCAGGTTTGGATAGAATCACAGAATCATTTTAAGGTTGGAAAAGACCTCTAGGATCAAGTTCAACTGTCAGCCTAGAACCACCACTAAACTATGTGGTCAAGTGCCATATCCACATGTTTTTTGAATAGTCCCAGTGACTCTCCCACTTTCCTTGGGCAGCCTGTTCCAATGTCTGACAACACCTTCAGCAGAAACATTTTTCATAATATCTAATAAAAACCTCCCCTGACACAACCTGGGGCCTCCTTTCAGGTGGTTACAGAGGGCATTAAGGTCTCCTCAGCCTCTGGGTTTGCCCACTGTCAGAGCCAGCACTTGGTTTCTGAGCAGATGATGGTGAAGAGGCTGTCAGAACCAGGGCTGGCCCGTCAGCCTGTGGGGAAAGGAGCACTAAACTCTTCATCTTATGGAGGGTTTTTAATGCCCATGTGGAGGGATCCTTGGTGAGTGTACAAATCACAGTGCCAGACCCCGGGAGCATTTGACAGATTTTTAATCTAATGCACCCGTTTCTGTTCCCTGGGGCAGGACACGGTCAGGACAATGGATTCTGCATTCCCAGCACAGCCAAGGGCTGTACCTTGAGTTCCTGTTGCTGGAAACTTTACCTGGATTGCCATGCAGTATTATTTTTTCTAGTCAGCTTGCCCTCTGGTCGTTCATGTATTCACTATTGCACTTTTCACTACCTTAGAGGAAGATCTGGAGTGTTTTCCAATCAGTATTTCTGTGCAAGATCACTTGTATTCCATAACAGCAGGCTTAACAGGGAGAGAACACAGGTAGGGAACAGCAAAGACCCTCACCCTTTCCTCCTCTCTGTCTCTGCACTGAAAGGTCCCTCTAAGGCATCCATCTGCTCCTGGCAAACACCAGTCACACACCTGTGAGCCAGATGTAAACAGCTGCCTGCTACGTGTCATTTGTGATGCAGACTTAATACAAACCGTGCTTAGGATTGGTTACAAATGTCTCCATTAAAAAAAAAAAAAAGACAAAATGCATAGCACAGGTAAGTAGCACCTCTTTTCTTATTTCACCTTTCCTTTTATCTTATTTGCTTTCATATCTATGGTATGGAGGACACTCTTGTGTGGTAGGATGAATAGCAGTTGAATTTCATTAATCTGGCCTGGGGGTATTAAATTGCATAAATAAACACTACAGTAATATGCACAATCTAAACATTTGTTTGAGTTCTGACCTGAGCAGGGATACTTCAGTGCTATTACTTACCTTCACCAGCCCCAGTGACTAACCTAGCAGTCTGCCTAGTTCTCTCTTTGATATTTCACTTGGTGCATGGAAAATTTCCCAACCCAAGGGTTTCTAACAGCAAATCCCTTTAAATATTGTAAGGGCACTGCCTTACAGACAAGCACCTTCAGCTGATGTACCTGTTGTTCTTGAGCTATCAGTGCTACAGGCTGCAGTTGCCCTTGTTCGACCCTCCAACCTGGACTTTCACTACTTGCTTCCCATTTAATTTTCTATTTTTGAATACTTTGGATTGATAGCAGAGACCCTTGTTTTAATTTATTTTTACTTTAAACTTGCAACTTCTCGCCTTATCCAAAAACTGCTGTTAGCCACTGTAGGGGATGGGCTGACTGTTCTCCAATAGTCTGTGTGCCTTTGCTGGCAACTTTAACAAATATATTGATTTTCAGTCTGGATCATAATATTTTATCATCTCACATTTCATAAGCTCACATTCCAGACTGTAACAATTTGATTCTCCTGTCATTATGAGCTATTCATATTTTTACTAGGCTGCTGAATAGTTCATGCTGTGTCACATTATGCTGGTTTCTCTGTAGTAGTTGCATTATAAACCCCCAAGGAAACATATTCTGTATAACAGGTTTGGCTCAGACTGGGTGTTAAACCTAGGTTATAAAAAAGCTTGCACTTTCTTTTCTGCATTTCTCTTCTTTGCATTCCTCTTTTGTCTCTCTCTCTTTCTTTCTTTCTTTTTCTTTCTTTCTCTCTCTCTCTTTCTTTCTCTTTCTTTCTTTCTTTCTTTCTCTCTCTCCTTTCTTTCTTTCTTTCTTTCTCTCTCTCTCTCTCTTCTCTCTTGTTCTCTTTCTTTCTTTCTTTCTTTCTTTCTTTCTTTCTTTCTTTCTTTCTTTCTTTCTTTCTTTCTTTCTTTCTTTCTTTCTTTCTTTCTTTCTTTCTTTCTTTCTTTCTTTCTTTCTTCTCTTCCTTCCTTTTCTGCTCTCCATGCATGTCTAAGACTTCATTCTCCATACAGAATGGGAATCCTCAAGAAAAAAACCACCTTGAGTCTGTTCTCACCATCAGCAAAAGTTGCTGAAATTAACTTGTGGCCACATGAAACAGGATCAGAAGTAAATGACAATAAAGGCAAGGTCAATACTCTGCTTTTGTAAGCCAATCTCAGATACCTTTCAGAAATCTTTAGAAAGTGGAGTACCTTTAAGTAGACTTTTAATGCTTTTCTAATCACACCTCAGCAGAGCACTGCACCTCAATATTTACAGTCAATTTCTTCATGTTTGCTTTATAAAACAAACAGCAGCCATGAGCTGGTAACCTTAATTGTATCCTTACTAAAAATTGAAGAGGTAAATAAACATAAATCTAGAGATAACAAGCACATGCCTATCAGGTAGGTTTGCACATGAACATAGACCTATAGCAACAGCTCAGAAAACAAGGGAAGCAGAGCTGGAGATTATGTCAATGCTCCCTTAAATCAGGAGTTTAATTAATTGTGGTGCTCTCCTCTAGGGGTGTGTATTCCTGGCCATCTCCACCTGATGCTGTTTCCATGGCATCCCTTTGGCGACAGGTCCTGAAGAGGTGGGGAGAGAATGGAGTCAAGTGTCTGCTGGTACTATCGCACATAAACATGATTTACTTAATCTTCAAATGTCAAAAGAACATGTAGAAATGTCAGGCTTAGCTGGCAATAGCAGTTGTAGGTTGGACACTCAAAAATTAGAGATTCAGTGAATACAAGACTGTTTTTTTGCCTTGTTTGCTCTTAGTATCTCCTTGTTCTTTTCCCACCAAAGAGTTCACTTTCTAACCCAGCAATAAGTTGAATAATTTTTGTTCTGGTTCCAGCAAGTTCTAAGAACAAACTTCAGTAGAAGGCAACAAACGGCACAAAGGAAATACACTGCCTTGGATTTTTTTTCCTTGAGAACAAATTTGCAGAACAATATTAGGATTATGAAATTTATGAGGGCATAACTGACAATGGAATATGACATTTAGAAATGTTTAATGTCTGGAAGAATTTATAACATGAAAAATCATATTGGGTTTCTTTGAAGTTCATTACTGAAGGAAGAAAAAAATGAGAAAGGGGCAATAGATATGTTTGTTTTCCCCACCAAAAACACAACTGAAAAAGATTTTTCATTTGGAAAGCAAACAAAAACCTCAGTTTTGCATTGTTGAGTAACCCTTGTTACCAGTTTCTGGCACTGTACTTGAATCTAAATGAGAAGTGAACACTGTATTGGTCTGTGTGCCCACCCTCTGCAGCTGAATAGCAAAGGAGGAAAACAAAGCTCTGTCCCCTCTGTACTTGATCCAAAGGCTCTGGCTTTTTTTGGGAAAAGGAGTGATAGAGTAGTACAGAAGATCAAGTTAAAAAAACGCATCATGCAATGATTCCCGAAAACCGCCTAGCCTGTGCTCTTTTTCAGACCTATATGTGTAAAAATGACCTTCTGTGTCAAAACTGCAAGACCTCATAGACCCCAAAAGCAGTCACTCTCCAGTCCACGGTGTTTGGTGCCTGGAGGGTGGCTGGACACTGCAGACATCCCATGGACGTGTTGGGAGGTTGCAAAGTCCTTTTTCTCAACCCCCTCGCTGGGCTGTGGGACAAGTGCCCTCCTGAGAAAGCCCATTGCTGCCTGATGCAAGCCAGAGCTACCTCAACCATCCCCTTGGAGTTTTGCTTTCTCACAGGGAGTTCCACGTGGCAGTGGCCCAGCCTGCCTTCTCTATGAAAATTAATGAAGTTAATTGGGTTGATTTCCCCCCTCAGGACAGTGAGCCTGAGGGGGAGGGAGCAGGTGAGGCTGGGGAATTCCCCTCATTTCCTGCTGTCTAAGTTGTCTGTCAAAGTTCTAGTTACACCCCTTTCCCCTCAGAATAATTTCAATATGTATGAGGCTCCAGAAAATTCTGTCTCCTCTGTATCCCCATTGGTTCATTCAAATGTACTCCTCCCCCTCTTGTGTCTCATTGGACATTTGCCTTTATGTAATGTTTCCCTGTTGGATGATTTGTTGTTCCTCCCCTTAGACCGCCCCTTTTTGTCTCCCTCAAAAACCCCTTGCAACCCTCTCCCCTCGTTCTTTTGTGTCCCTCCCACCTGCTGCTTGGTTCTGCTGTCCTTCAGGGCGGGGAATGAAGAACTTGAGCTACCTCTAGGAGAGCCCCTCTCTCCTCCTTTGCCGCCACCACGCTCACAACTGTATCATCGTCTGCTGCCAGCCGGGGGCCATTTGTAGCGGTTTCGGGGTGCTGTANTTTGACCCTTGGACTCTTGGTAAGGAGAAGGGCATTGTTTAATCAAGAAGGAGACTACAGACAGCTGGCCATAGCATTGTTTTCCAGTTGTTCAGTAACTGGGGCTTGGCATTTTAGAGATCAAAACTTGCTTTCAATTCTATTTCACTTACAGGTTTCATATACTCAGAATTTAAGCAATCATATTTATGAGGCCTTCCTGTTTCCTCTTCCCCAACAGAACGGAAGCAAACTGCTCTTGCAGGAGCAACCATCTGGCTTATAGAAATACAAGCGGTCCCACTGACTGGGCAACCGTGTGTCTTGTTGCCTGCTGACCACCGGGCGGTCAAGTGGACTGCAGCACTTCCAGTTCACAGATGTCAAAATTTCCCCCTCTCTTTGTGGGTGGCAGTGACCCATGGCATGTTCCTGGTGAGGGCACTGGACACAAAGATCAGAGTTGGGAAGAAAGTTTGGGGGGAGAAATGCTCTCAGCTGACCCTGCATCCCCTCTGTAAGGGTAAAGCAGGTTGCCAGACCATGCTTCAGCCAGACTTTTCTGCATGAGGGCCAAAAGATTTTTTCATCCTCTCCTGCCTTAGTGTGAGTTGAAGACCAGAATGAAAACTTTCAAATGAGGTTCACAAGCCCCCGTTGTGTCTTACTTCTGAGTGTTGCAGCATGCATGACTGCAAGTAGGGATTTGTTATCTATCAGGGATCTTCACCCTCAAACCCCACATATAAAACCAAATAATCTGAGGGACACAGAGGGATGACACTGAAATACTCTAAGTCACTGCAGTTAATGTGTCTTTGGTCTGCCTGAAGAACAGTGCCCCACAAACATGCCATGTCTGTAAAGGAGTGGAAGTGCAGGATCCTGATGCTCTGGATGTCATGAGTGGATGCACCCTGACCCTCCCAGTGACTGCAAAGTGCTGCTGGGACTGCCCTATCCCTGACACTGCAGCCCCGAAGCCCAAGCCCATTCCACCAGATTCCTCTGGCAGCAAATATTTGTTTTTTGTCTGCCCATTTTTAAAGATGGTCCCTGCCCATCTAGGATCTGCCAATGAACAGGAGGATTTTGGGTTACTTTCGGGAGCTGGATGGCGCCTCTGGATCACCTGAGGGGCCTGGGTGTGGTGATGTCAATCAGTGGGAGCTGGAACTCTTCTTTCCAGACAATGTTCCTGCTCATTCCTGTGCATCTGGGAGCATGGTGAGGTATTGCTGCTGATGGAGTTCTACCACTTGAGGATCTGAAAATTAATTACATGGTGACTGGGGGGTTTAGTTCTTATTTTTAGATTTCTTGTGCTTTGTACACATGAGGCTGACCAGACAGGTTTATCAGATCATCTGGATCTTTGTATTTTTTATTCGGTAGCACTATATTGACTACAGGCAATCTTTTCATCTAAGGCCATATAAATGAAGTCACTGCACAGCTCCTGGAAAGAGTTGTGTATTTGGGAGAAAAACTACCATATTAAGTCTGCCATAAATTAAAGATATTTGTGCCTGTGACTACAAAGTTACAAATTTTTTTCTCTTCTTGTTCTCTTACGTGATTCTTTTATGTCAGACAAGATGGTAATGTACATAAATTAAATTTTATATAGTCTGTCAAGCTTCATAGCAGGTGGTGCTTTGTCTCACTATCCCATGGATAGAATGCTTTGGGATCAAAGCATATCTCACTGCACAGGAGGATGCCAACAAACTCTCTCCTTCATGACAGGTGATAAATGATTCCAACATTTGAGCAAGGCGGCTGCCTTTACCTGGAAAATCAGAATTGGCAATGGTAATTAAAGAAACTGCTCATATAGAGACATCAATGCTTGAATGTTATGAGCAGTCTGAGACTGCTGTGCAGAGCTGGGATATTCATCAATTCATTACAAACTGGATGGATGAAACTCACCTCTCCAGCTCTGCAGACCAGGCCATTAAAATAAATGTATTTGATTTACAACTATGGAGAATCTGAATTGCAATTTTACTACTGCAAAACGCCAGAAGAGATAAATTATGCTTTCTAATGACATAATTTTCTCCAGGAAAATACAGCATAAATGCAAATGAAATGTTCTGTGAAAATGTAATAACCTCAGAAAAAAACACAACCCAAGTCCTTAGAAAAACAAAGTCAACAAACCATGATATTCCATTTCTTTATCAGAAGGCTTGATTTTAATTATTTTGAGAATTTCTGTTCTGAAGAAGCAAACCCGTTTCATTTGGACTTCATTATTTGATTCTCCTAATTCAGTAAAGCACTGTGCCGTGATATAACACAACTTACTGCATCAACCACAGAGCCCTCAGTGCGGCTGTGCTGCACCAGGCAGGTGTCCACCAGCCAACACCCTGCTCCAGAGTGACCAGCAGTGGATGCTGGTGGTGAGAAGCACCCAAATTCTCGGGAGGACACTTCCCAGGAACAGCCTCACAGTTTGGAGCCCTCACTAGGATGCGGCACCGGGGTTGGTGTTCGTGCTGCCCTGCTGTGGTGGCAAAGCCCTCCTGCCCTCAGCACTTTCTGAGGGGCTTTGGCACAACAGGAGAGAGATTTGGATGGAGAAAGGAGGACAGGGATTTCTCCTGCCTGTAAGCAGCTTTAGAAGACACGGTACCAAAAATGCTCCTGTCTTGTCTGCACTACAGTTCCTTGTCCTCTCCACAGAGTTGGATGGGCTTGACTTTCTTCCAGTGAGTATCCCTTCAGCCTTAACTCTCACTTCAGAAGCACCAGAAAGGTGAGTTTGCACAGCTGTTTGCAGGTGGCAGATCTGGGGATGGGCAGCTCAGGCACATAGGAACTGCTGTGATAACAGGGCTTGAGGTGCACTTGTTAAGTGCACAGTTCCCAGAGCCTTCATTGCACCACGCTCTGCTCTCTGGTATTAAAATGATTGGTCTTGTTGGTTATGAGTGTATCTCTCTTTTCACAACTGATTTTGAAACTCTCATTTTTTAAAGTGAGATCATCAACAACAAAAGAAAAAAAAAAGACAATTCCTACAGACTGAACATCCCTTTTCTGTGTTCAGGAGCAGTGCAATAAACTGGAGGTACATGCAGGTACCATATTCCCCATCTCCAGAGGGTTTTAGGAAGCCTAGCGCACAGCTATGGTTCCTTCCGAAAATTTCCATGAGAAGTCAGCATCCTACAGTACTATGTTTTAAGCATTGAAACAATGCAATTGCACCATCCCTTTAATTGGATTGAAAATACCAAAACAGGTACTATCACTGTATGGCTGGAAGGTGAAATTTAGTGCTGGTGTGAATTTAGGAGGCTCGCTGATGGAATTCATGCAAGCCCTCCTGTTTTGCACCAGGGGATACAGCCTGGACACTTTACTTTCCAGAGTGGCCTTTTGAAATGGAAGGTGTGAGCATAACAGGATGAGGCCATCCCATTCCTAAGTATCACTGCAATCATTCCAAAGAGATGTCCCAGGCTGGTAGAAGATTATGACATCACCCAAGTGTTACAGAAGCTGTAGCTACCCAGGGTCTCAATGCAGCCCAGGGAAGGCACAGCTGAGGAGGGGATGAAGCATCCACAACTTCCTTGGGCAATCTGTTCCAATGCCTCCCCACCCTCACAATGAAGAATTTCTTCCTAATATATAATCTAAGCCTACCCTCTTTTAGTTTAAAGCCATCACCCCTTGTCCTATCACTACACGCTCTTTTGAAAGTCCCTTTCCAGTTCAGATCTCTTTTCAGTTTAGGTACTGAAAGGTTACAGTAAGATCACCCTGGAGCTGTCTCTTTGCCGGGCTGAACAATCCCAATTCTCTCAGCCTTTTCTCCTATGAGATGTGGTCCATCCCTCTACTCATTTTCATGTCCCTCTTTTGGAATCTCAGTACTGGCTCCCGCCCCAGAGCACTGCCTGGTGTGGCAGGTGTAATCTGTGCTGTCAGCTGTCAACAAGAAGCTGTTTCCTCTGCAAGGGGAAGAAATCTCACATAATGGCTTAATTTTCCTTATTTGTTAAGGAAGCAACATTTCTTCCCATCGATGGATGCAGAGCATCTCCAGGGCTGAGTTTCTCCCTGGACCACTGACTCTCACAGCAGTGTGCTTCAAACTGCACCCTGGACTGGGGGTGCAAGGCTCCAGCCACCCCTGTGGGGTGGGGATGGGGACAGTGAGGTGTTTTTGTGCTCTGTTCTGCAGTTTGAAGAGTCCCTCAGCCATTTCTGCTGTTGCTCTGACTCCAGTGCGCTCACCCTGGGGGTGAGATCAAGGATGTGACATTTTTAAAATCCCTGACATTATTATGAACTCTCTCTTTCATTTGCACATGCCTTTATCTCCTTCAGTGGCAAACAGTCCTTCTGAGCCCTTTCTTCTCTTACCTTATGCTGCCTGTAGATTTTCTTTCGGTGCTCATAACCCTGTCAGACCCTTATCAGCTTGTGCAGCTCTGTCCAGCTGAAAATTGATGATTGCCATTTGCCTACAGGCTTGTTGTCCTTTTATCTTGCACCACCGCATTTTTCATGGCTCCTGTAAATAAGCCTCTTGCCTCTAATGGTGCTGCCAGCATCCTCCTCTCCCATGCTGTGCACCACAGCCTTGTGTTGATTCTTTCCCAGAAAAGGTAATCCACTGTTATTCTTTTCCCAAATGCTGGGCTCAGCTGTGGCTTGCTAAGGTATGTGCATGACATGTGGTTTTAAGTGTCTCCCACTGCAGTAGACTGGGTTTTCCCTTCCTTTTCAGGGCTTTTTTCAGTCTCTGTGCATCCTTACATCAGCCTCAGCCTGTTCTGATTGACTTCCTTTGCTTGGGGAATCCTAATTCCTTGCTTCAGAGTTAATTCTGCTTCCTGCAGTAGCCTCCAAGTCCTACCCCAGGCAGTAATTCCAAGAGAGGCTCTTGCCAGGGGTGTGTTCCTGAAGCTCCTGGAGCTGTACTGTAGCTTTGGCGCTGCCAAGTGAGGGAAAACTTTCCCTTTTGTAACCTCTGTTTGATAACCTCTTATTTATCTTTTTAGCTTTCAGGTGAAGTACCAGACTCACATTTCTACAATGCTTCCTTTGCCCAGCAGAACAGAAGATTATTCGGAACCACCAACAAATGGCTCTTTCTCCCGCCTCTTCTGCCTTTTTCTTGCAAGTTCTCTCACCCTTTCCTGTGATCACTCTTGATACACCACAGTTTATATCCTTTTCTGGTATTCTTTTCAACTCCAGCATGCTTCAGCTCTGCCAGGACTTTTTCCACCTCTGGTCTTACACAAAGGTATTTTCTCAGTTTGTTTTGCTCCTGAGGTTGTGTGCTGCAGCTCTTGTTGCTCCCCCCAAAAAATCACTTTGTTGTCTCACTTATCACAGCCAAGGAGGATGGTGAATGCCTTGGCTTTCCATGATCTGTCTCCCCTCTGTGCCCTGAGCATCCACGGCAGTCCATAGGGCCCCAGGATCACTTGATCATGACTGGCTTTTCTACTGAGGTTGGTTGCGCGCAGCACTGGGGCTGCAGAGAGTCTCTCCTTGTAGAGAGGAATCCAAATCCCTCTTTTCTAAAGGTAATAATGAGGCACTGGTTTAAAGGGCTTTTCTCAAGCCCAAAGGTACTTAAATTTATAACTGTATGAATCTTTAATCTCTACCTGAAGCCTGCCTCTGATTTACATTGGCAGTTTAAGGCATACTGTATATTAGGAAAAGGTTTCTGCTTCTATTTGGAAAAAAAAAAAACATAAAAAATTGCATAAGATGCCAAAGCTTTACTCACATCAAAATCCATAACAAGATCTATTTAATTCCTTATTCTAGACTGATAGTAGGGTGGAACAATTAAGTTCATATGTCCATTTGGACCGAATAAAGGGCAGTGCTCTGAGGAACTTCAGTGAGCTTCACCTCTGCTGTGGAGACCAAGCAGCAAAGCATCCAGCTGTCAAGGACCAGGCAGTGGCAGCACCAGGTTTGCCCCTGGTGCAAAGTCACAGGTTGCAGGAAAAGCCACTATGGTTTGCTTTTCTGTTATTCGTGGGATTTGTGGAAGCAGGTAGAGAGGTCAGGCAGACAGGCTCCAAGATGGCGAAGAGAGAGAACTTTATTTACAAGAAGTTCCTTTTATACACAGTAATAAACAATTGTCTATTGGCCAAAGACAATCCACCCCTAAAGACCTATTGGTTATGGCTTGTACACCTCTAACACTAAACACAGAGATTAAGAAAGTACAGTTTATCTATATTCTCCATGAGAGAGAAAGAAAATCCTAAGACACTGCAACTACAAGCCACAGAGCTTTGCTGGCTTTCATCAGGTGAGGACGCAGCCCCTGGGCTCTCATTGCACACCATGAGCTTCAGCGAGCTGCCTTCTGCACTTTTGGCACCTGCCAGCACGGGCACAACATTGCCTTGGGGCCAGGTCCTCGTGCAGCTGCGTGTGGCACTTCCCTGTGGCTCTGCTGCCTCCTCCTCCAGGCGTTCCTTCAAGATCACAGGACCCCTGTGTGTAAAACTGGAGACCAGCACGGATTTCGGTGCCGTTAGTGAGCTGCCCACAGGGAGAGCTTAAAAAGCGCTTGTTTCTGGCTCTGTCCAGCAGGTGGGAGATTTGACTGGGACAGTGGGGAAGCCAGGATTTCGGTGAATTGGCCAAAATGACATCATTTCTGAGGAGCTACCTTCTCTTCAGAGGTATTAAAATGCACAGGATTTGCAGCTGAGGGCACAGTCTGTGCATCTGACCATTCCACTGTAATGACTTTTGTCCTAATAATAACTTAAATGGTTTCCTAAACATTAACTTGAACTTGCTCAAGGGAATGGCCTTTCTTTCCTTATAATAATTTCACATGAAGTACAGCATGAACATTGGAGGGTAACTGGAGTTAATGTCAATTATGAATCACCAATTTCCTGCTCCAAATAACATTTATTCTCAGCAACTTCCCATACAATGAGCTGCCCTGCAGATTTAACCCAAATTGGTTAGCTGAGACTGAATTTCATTTAGTGCTTCCTTTTAAAACATGAGGTGTTGCGCAGGGAGTGGCCACACAAAGTTGAGTCATAAACAAATTATTTCACTTAAATTTTTCAGAGTAAATAGCAGAGAAAAACATCTTCTCCACTTCGTTTATTTCATTTTTACTGCAAGAAAATCATATTGTGTGGGTATTGGCAGGAGACGGCAATAAAATAAGGTTGCTATTGTTAGTAGCTGGCTGTATCTTGCCAGGTCATCTTTGCAGCTCTAAGCAAATTTATGGGTAGTTTTTTGTCATTATGGAAATGTTCAAACCACAATCATAACTTGATATTATTCTGAGGAAGGCAATGATGCTTTTCTCAATTAAGTGGAGATATTCCTGCCACCTTAGAGTTTTCTCCATCTTGTGCAAACCATCATAGAAATGAAGCTACAGTTTGATGCCCAGTGACAGCCAAGCTTCAAAGAAGCCCTCAGGATCTGACCCTTGCTGGGGGAAGATACTTCAAACCACATTTAGACTCCTTAACCCCCAGTTTGTATTCATACAAAACTGCCAGTTGTGCCGCTGGGTGCTTTGTAGGACTTTCTGACAAACTCTGACCTCTTGAGGAACATGGGGGACTGAAAACAGCAGAAATCTTATCATTTGTGCTTTGGGATAGTGGGGTAGAGAGAACAGTGCTGATGCACAATGTGCATCACACATTGCCCACGTGGGGACATGGAGATACAAATGCTGGAGAAATTCCCACCTGGAAGCTGTACCCTAAAGTCCCAAATTCCACACTGGAAGCCTGAGGGCCACCACGAACTCCTTCCTACAAGAGACTGGGGTTACTACAGCCTGCTTTTAGATGTGAATGGGGATCCTGTAGGACACGTCCCAAGTGTTCTTTGGTACTCAGGTAAACATCTGGTGTCTTACAAGTTTTCACAGAGGGATTCTTTCTCTCTCTGTCAGGTGCAAGACATATGCTGTGAATTGCACACTGCACATGAGGTGTCATTATCCCACACTGTTTGATGCAAAACTTTCCCTGTGGCCTTGGAAAAAAGTGAGATATTTAACACTGACCTACGTGCAACTGGAGATTGTTAGCTGGTATGTTAAGCATCTACTGCATATGCTTATAAGATAATTTGGAACAACCTTAAAGGTGGAATTCATCTGCCGTGACCAAGGCATTCAGCAGCTGGGTGACTAAATCAAGATAACTCCTGGCTCCTTTTGTTATTAATAAACAGATACTGCCAAAAGGCAGTTCCACCTCATCCCATCATGAGTAAAGTGAGCAGCCTTCAGGCTGTACCTGTTTGTGCTTTCTACTGACAATAAGAGGAGCCCAGCTGAAGCTGAGACAGCTGCCTTCAGGAAGGGTGGATAAACCTCACAAGTGTCTGCAGAACCGTTGATCCATCTTGCTGAAATTCAGGGAGACACGGTAACTTTCCTCTTTCTCCATTAGGCACAAAGCGGTGGCAGAGGACACCTCTCCCACAGATATGTCCAAGACATTGTTCATCCAATATCTCCCCTTGGTGCTGTTTTCATTGTCAGGCTCCTCAGATACTCCTCAGATACTCCTCAGATACTCCAGAGGAATTTGTGCCTTGTGGGCAGCACACCTCGGAGAGCCCTGCCTGACCAGCTGCTTCTTCCTGCTGAAGGAACCGGGGGACACCAACTCTGCTCCTTCTGCAGCTGCATTTCCAAGCCAGCCTAAAGACTAAGTATAGTCCACAGGCAATATGTCTTACTGAGTTCTGTCTTAAAGTTAATAAGAATATAGTTTAGACCTAGTTTTCTCAGTCTTCTCCATAGCAGCTTTATCCCCTAGACGATGGGAGCCTTGCTATAATGATGGTATTTGTGTAAATAACTGAATAAACATTTCCATTTACTGCTTCTTCACAACACACATTCATTAATACATATAAACATTGAAAGAAGAGACCAATTTAGGCTACAGAAGAATACATATGTTCAGGTATTTAAACATCCTTGCATAATAAATCAAAAATAAAACACCATGGGGAGAAAGAAGAGATTAAAAACATTGAGTGCCTAAAGAGACTTTTGTGCCACCTGCTCCTGTATTTTGTAATATTGTAATATTATATTTTATATAATGTAATATTGCTGTATGTGGTTGTGTAGTTTTATTTATTGGGAGTATTATTTGCCTAATACTTATTTTTGTTATTAAAATGATAGAAAATACTTCCTCTAAGAATTCTGGGTACCTCTTACATATACAAAGTATAAATTCCTTGTGTAAGTATTACATTTTTTTGTTGCTGTAGACTGCCATTACAATGCTTTCAGTTCCTCCTACATTTCCAACTATGAAAGGAATACTGATGGCCAATCCCCAAATAGAAACCCTCCTTCATCAATTCAATAATGGAACAAAGCATTGTCTTTCTCTGAATCACATTCCTGTGCATCCTACTCCCTCTAACTGCTTGCAGCAAAAGGGTGCACATTTGTGTCTGTACATGAGTATGTATCTACAATTTAAAATTGTCCTTGCATTTCTACTCCCTTCCTGGTCCTACAGACACAACCAGCACAGCTACCAAGCAATGCCTGTTCTGACAGCACATTTGATGATTTGGAGGCCCGTTACCCACTCAGAATGTAAAAATTGCCTGGGGGAGACTACAAAGTGGCAGCACTTCAGATGAAAATGAAATACTGATTTTTCTGCACAAGTCTGAATGCATTTCACAACACATGCATGATGGAGAGGTGAAATCCTGCTCCTTTGAAGAAGGAACACGGGGATTGAAGATGCCACCAGGGCAAACATTTGGGTCCCACTGAACTGCAGGTAATAGAAGTCTAATGCTTTTCTTAGGACAAACGTGAGTCTTGTAGGTCATATTGTAGGTGTGGAATAAGGAATAGGGTCACAGGTCTCCAATGTATGCTATGGGGATTGAAATAGAGAGGTTGGTAGAACTCCTTGCAGGAGTGGATCTCCATCTCTTCAAAATTACATTCTGAGTCTTCAAGGGAAGGACTTAACTCACCTGTTTTTTCCTATTTAAAAAAACAAAAACAAAAAAAATATATTTATTTCAAATGAATCAGCAGAATATCTGTGGCTGTCCACAGAGAGAAAAGCTGCTATTGATGCCAATCTGAACTGGGCCTGTACTGAAAATAATTTGGGATGGAAATTCTACATTTGCTGCTGGAAGAGCCTAAATTTAGTTTTCAGGCAAATACTTCTAAGTGAGATAAACTCCTTTTGAAGGGAACTCAGATCAGAACTGATGGGAGCAGAATACCTTAAATCTTCTGGAAATATTATCTTGTATCTGGGGTCATCTCAGATATCTCATGGTCTTTGAAAACTGAGCTAGGAGCTCCTGTACTTTCTGCTTTTATTTGTTTCTTCAAAATGTCTGGTTTTATGGGTGGGATTAAGTCACAGCATTTGAGAGAGTCTAAAGATTTATGAACAGCTATGAAAAAGTTATGGGCCTTAGTGTTCTTGAGGTAGGGGGAGGCAACATTAGATGTTTCTACTTTTGTGCTTGTGATCATGTGCAAGTTCATTCAGAAGGCCACAAATGAGAGTGTCAGTTTATAAGTCACCAGGCTGTACAGTCAATTAATTGCTGATTAACTTCCACTGGCTGCCAAACAGAGTCTGGAAGCTGGAGATAAAATAATTGAAAGTCACTTTTGCTGATTTTCCTGTACTAGGCATTTATGTTGTGGTAGCAAATTGCTGAGCACTACTTCTCAAAAATATCACCGTTTGAGGCATTATTGATAATCGCTGAATACGCTTAGCACCCAACAAAAATTAATACAGACATTGTCACCTGATGACAATGACACAAAGATAAGAAACCAGTTTGAAAAAAACCCTAAAATATCATTTTCAGTGAGGGCCATGAGTAGGATATCTACTGTCTCCTGGAGGATTTCATCCAGGGGCTGCTTTGTCTTGCACATGACAGGTCTTTAGTGCAAGTAACTGGAGTATGTAAATCTCTTTCTTGTCAGTGGAAAAAGACACACAACCCAGCAGTACAATGAGCAAAGGGCCAACAACCTTCATTTTAAAGGAGGGAGTTGGCTAAATTAAAAAAGATTGCTGTGTGTAGTCTTAAGGCGAGTGCAGTGCCAAAGCAGCAGCCTCAGCCTGTGGCTCCAGCAAGGCAAAGGTGCTGATGAGCTTTGCCACCACCCACCCTGGGTGACCATTGTGGCATCTGTGAGGAAACAGAGAGCTAGGACATGTGTGGTCAGGGAGAGAAACCCAAGGCTGGCTTAAGAGGCAAAACAATGTAAATTCTGAATATGAAGGGGGAAATGCGCAACAAAACTCACATCCTAAGAATTTCGGTCCCAAGCGGGTCTTTTGTTTATCCCACCAGTCAAACCTGGCTGTGCAGAATAGCAAGCCAAAGAAAGTCTCCTTTATGTTTCCATGATGCTTACTCATCTAAAAGCCATTCCCCTTTTAGATTATTCTATTTTTAAGGCATAATTCCCATCTGTTCTTTGATCTTATACCACATAAGACATTCAGCTAATAACATCATCCATCAAATTCCAACTTTCATTTCGAGTTCAAACACAATTGACACAGAACCCTGTCCATCTGCTGGCCAGTGCCTCTGAACAGATCCAGCTTGTGAATGGCCAGCTATGTTGCCTATTTTTTAATTAACCAGTTTAGGTCTGTGCTTCCCATAATCCTGCAGGATGACTAGGGGGCACTCCACAGGGAAGTGAATCACCCTCCTCTGTGGAGAAGAGGGTTTGGTGCATCCAGAGCTGTGATGTGTGTGTTGTAATTGGGGTTTTCCAGTGGATGGAGCCTGCCTTCAGCCCCTCAGGGATTTCTCTTTTTCCTTTGTATAAACCCACAATATTTTGTAAAAGATTTCAAGGATAACTTCTTTCCAACTTGGCATTCATCAGAGAAAGGTACATAAAGTAGAAAGACAATGTTTTCTTCTGTAAGCAAACTTCTGGGTTTATTTGACAGAAGCTTCCAAATTTCAGGGCAGATTGTCTGAAGCAGGGGAATTGCAGATTTGCAGACAAGTATTCATACAGAAAATGCTCGTCTGCTTACCCAACAGGAGAGCCAGGGAATGTCAGATGATTTAGTTGACCAATTGTAGTGAAGCAGCACAGCTTGAATTAAGGATATCTGAGATCAATCTCAGTTGAAAAAATCTAAGAAAAACTGGTCAGAAAAAAAAATGAGATTAATGAGTAATCCAGGGAACAGGTAGTTTTTCTATGGGTATTTTCCAAGTGCAAATAGTTATCAAATTCTTTAAATCATTACTGTCAGATTCTTCACTTAGCTCCATTACCTTGTTTCTCAGTGGTTCGCTGTATCTTGCACATGGTGCATTTGTGTAGGAAGGAATTTGATTCAGGATTTATATTCCACTGCCTTACATATGCTGCAGTGTTCTTATCTCCAGATCTGAAACAATAACAGCAATTTAAAAAGCGCCTCCATTTCCTTCTATTTCCTGGCTTGCCAGTAATAAGAAGTCCCTGCAGAGAGGAGCTTGGCTGGTGGTGTTTTGTGATTTCTCAGATAACAAGAGCTTCACATTTCTGTGGAATTCCCATTTGCCAGCGAGCTGCTGCTGCTGCTGCCCTGATTGATATATGACTGCAATGGCACTTTTCCATTTGACATTCTCCCTCTCTCCCTCTCTCTCCCTCTCTCTCTTAAACAACAGCCCTAACTTTTGTGTGTTGCAAATATAAAAGGCAAGCCATGTGACAGAGGGGCAGAAGAACAAAAGCATTTGGAAGTAATAGGACCTCTTTTTAGCTCTCTGAAGAGTTGGAGGGAGGGAAGGAGTGGTGCATTTTCCAAAGGTAAGCATGCAAATAAGACATTCCTACAGATTTTGAGTATTACATGGACTTAAACTGAGTGCTTAATCTCTTTATCTGACAAAGACATGTTCTCCTTGTACCGTTTTTTAAATTAAACTGTGTTTAATGGAATCAACACAGCTCTAGTCCTTTGTCTTCTTCTTACCCTTGTGCCTTTATCTCCTGTCTGGAGGTTGCCTGTATGCAGTCAAATAGGTAGCCCAGGGTGCTTCTGAGCAGGTTAAACACCTATTCTTGCCAGCACGCTGAGCTCCAGCCTGCAGGTCTGTGCTGGTCCTAGCTGTGTGGCTTTGGAGCAAATGGACACCCTGGACTCTGCCCTGAACTCACCGAGAGTGTTCTGGTATCACCAGCACCCTCTTTGTCCCTCTAAAATAGGGCTCTGGGAACACGGGCAAGCCTGCTACTTTAAACTTGGACTGCTTACTTTTATCACTACTTACGCCTGCTGTTCCCTTGCCAGTCATCTGCTGGAGTGCCCAGAATAATTTGAAACAACAGGCAGTATTTATTTCTAGCTTTGCGTCTCACGCTTCGCGGGAGCACCCATAATTCGCACATTATTACTTATCCAAACTTCCGCAAGGCTTTCCTATGGACCAGACAGCGCTGGTTGTGGATTAGGGCAGATTTAACACGCACTCTTTATTGGCTGAGACCTGCGGGGGAAGCCCCGGCGCTCGGCTTTGCTGTAGTGCCGAGGGTATATTCGGTGGGTGACTCGGAGGGCGGCGGGGCTGTGCCGGGAGGATGCTGCGCGACCCCAGACCGCCCGCGGAACGGGAGAGGGAGGCTCTCCTCCGTTCCCGGCACATCATTTCCCAGTGTGTCAGCGCCAGAGGCACCAGCGTGACTGTTCTCTGCTTCGCTGGGACGGAAGAAGAATTTCCCCGTTGCGAGCCCGGTGACAAAGTGTCAGTGTAGTGTCACCGCGAGGCTCGGGAGCGGACACTGCCCGGAGAGAGCACGGCTGAGGAAGAGAGCACGGCTCCCTGCTAAGATTCAGGTGAGTGAATTCATCCTGTAAAAGTCAGGTGAATGGGTCCAGCAGCAAAGAACAGAGTAACAAAGAAGACCAAGCTCAGCGCTGGGTTAGCTACTGCTGCAGTGTCACACACAGTGTGTTTCCTTGGGGGGTGGGGGGCAATTTTCTTGTGCCAGATATGAGTTTGCAAGATGCTCTGTGTGTGTGTGTGTGCACTGACTCTCGTGAGACTGCCAGGCAGATTTCCTGTCCTACCCTGCAAGTTCATTGAAATTTCTCTCATAGCCTCCCCATAACACATCTTCCTTGTTTCTGCCTAGGAGAGATGGCACAAGAAGTTACATTTCAAGGTTTTTGTAGCTCTTTAGACAGGAAGAACATGCTTCCTATATGGTACTTGTTACTTAGCCTAAAGCTTTGGAACACAGGCTGAGAAGTAGGAATTCTGCCTGTTGAAAAAGACTGGCAAAAGGTTATTAAAACCAGTAATGGGACAAAAACACTTCTCCCTCTCTGATTATTTAAAACCAGCAGTGGGGACAAACTCACTTCAAATCAGTACTTTCTTGCGAAGTTATTTTCTAATAGAAGCAACCCAGCAGCCTGGGATGGTCAATAAACGTGGATGTAATAATCACAGTGCTGTTATTTGTCCCTCCTCAAAAAAAAAATCTACATTTTAGGACACCCTTCCCCCCTCCCCTCTTGAAATACTAATGATGCTCACTTTTGCTCATGCTGTGGGACCTTACTCATATTTGCAAGTAGTTATACACATGAATAATTTCCTGGACCTAAACAGAACTATTTGGTGAGTAATTACTTACCAGCTTGAATCAGGGGTTCCCAGCATGACTTAATATATTCATTGATATGCTCTTGCTGGAGTAATGAAATCTTATTTTGTATTATAAAACAATGCCTTAAGATTTTCCAGTTAAAAGCAAATGTGGAAGGAATAGATGTTTCAAGCTTACAAAGCAAAATGGAATTTGATTTAGGGACAGGGTATAATTAGGGGCTAATGATGATTAGTTACAGGCTCATTTCTCTACCTGAAGGTGTCCCCTGTAGGTTTCCTGGGTTTGTGTAGTGCCTGGTTTGGATCAGATTGCTGTGTGCTGATAATTGGCCTTTGCAGAATAGGATATTTGTTATGGAAAGCCTTGGGTACAGTTTGCAGTGGCAGTAGCCCAGGTAGCCCCTTAGGCATGGCTGATTCCCACAAAAGCCATCTGCCCCACTGGAACTGTCCCTCACACACCACTGTTGTGATGGCATCTGCCTGCTCTTGCCTGCTGGCCTTGCCAGGACTGCAGCCCCTCTCGCCCGAAGGGGAGGGAAAGAAGCCACCTCCTCAGGAGCTCATGCTGATGCCTGCTGTGGCTCATTTGGCAGGGTGTCCTCCTGGAGCTGGCTCCATTCCCCATTTCTCCTGGGGCTGACTTTGTTCCCTCCCTCGCTTGTCTGCTCTCAGATGCATAGGAAGTGCTCAAGGCTGGCCTTGGAACTTGGAAAGAGTTGACTGTCCATGGTGCAAGCTTACATGAAACCACTGAGACATTCATTTTTGCAACTTCTGTGGTGGATTATTTGTTTAACAAAGAAAAAAAGTACTCACTTCCCCCCCCCCATCACTATTGCAATTACAATTAGAAATATTTGATGGTTGTGTTATAATTATTACAAATTCCTCTGTCTCTAAGGAGAGACTTGTCTCTGTGAGTTTTAGAAAAGTTTTGCTACAAGAAACTGTGCCACAGTCCCCTGTTATTTGAGCAATCCACCTCTTGAGCTTGGCTGGAAGCGGCCACATCAAAGAGAGACACAGAGACCCCGCAGCAGGCAGCTATGGGGTAACTTGCTGGGGCAAAGCATTTTTCCCTAACCCCATCCACAGAACTCTCAGAGTCCTGAGAGTTTATAACCCTTCCAAAAACTCTTTAGAAATTAAACCCCTGTGACGGTAAGCCCCCCATACACAACAGGTCCTTCTGCTGAGCCCAGCTAAACTTTTGCCCTCTGTGATATCTTATTGCACCGGATCATTGTCGGTTGTGTAAACACATGTTTCTTTTCATCAGTGTTAAGTGTTCAGCCCCTCAGCTCCCCTGCCCTTCTCCATGTCCTGGTGTCTCGGGATGGGGCGAACAGCCACGTCCAGATCACCTCTTCTTCTGCTGTCTGACTTCACACTTGACAGTCCTTTTGCTGAAACTCAACTCAGTGGCAGGAGAAAGGTTTAGCTGGGTCAGGTTAGCTCAGGTGTCTGAGCCTAGAGCACCCCACTTTGACCATACTTCTGTGCATGCACATGAAGAGATGTTGCAGTCTCCCCTGGCTGTGATCAGCTGTTATTTCCTTTTTATATGTGTCAGTGTGGAACATATTAAAATTTCTCAGTAGTGGTATGTTAGGAATCCCTCTGATGCCCCACCTCTAACTTAGCAGAACAATAAAAGCAAGGTTGTAGTAAGCCTTTGAGCAGCTGGTCGTCTATATATTCCTCCTTTTCTCACATAATCTAATTCCGACTATTGTGAGGGTAGCAGTGGCACTGCCACTTCCAGACACCATCCGTCCTTGTCCTGTTTGCTGGAATTTCATTGTGTGGCATGGAGATCCATTCCACCACAGGCCAGTGTAGCCTCTCTTCTGGTGTGAGAGTAGGGGGCTGCTGGTGCCATGGAGACACTGGTCCCAGGAATTCCTCCTCCTCATTGCTATTTTTCAGCTTCTCTTTGTTATTTTTCTAGTTGCATCAATCATTGTTATGGCTCACGCTTGTCACATTTTCGTGCTTGTTATTACTGAGCTGCAGACTGTGTCGGGCCGAGGCAGTGCAGGTTATGTTGCCCTTTAAGACATGTGGGTTGAGGATCTGAGTTAATGCCTCAGCTCTGGTTTGGCAAAGGTTAAGCATACCATGGCAGTGACAATCACATTGCTGTCATAGCAGCACGGCTCAGAGGGAGTGGGACCTAGGGGAATGCTGCTCCCCTTGTTAGAAGACATAGAATTGTTACCATGAGACAAATATTTAGGTCCCCTAATTATCAGAGGATGAGGTATATGGACGGCAGTCTGAATTTTGTCTGTGTATAAAAGAGGAAAGGATTTTGCTCCTGGGGTCAGAAGAGAGGGGACATCCCCTTCAATCATGTGCTGTCTCCAGCATGCGTAACACTCTTTGCTGGTCCCAGTGGCAGGGATGTCTTTGTTTAGTGTTAAACAATAAAAAGACCCATTCTTACTCCTACATCTATTGATAACTACAGCCCTTTTTGTTCTCTGGAAAATATGCAAAAGACAGAGAACAAAAACTGCCCACCTGCTTGTCACACACTCCAACAGGTAGAGGACACATGCCTGAATGCCCTAGACCTCTCAGCAACTTGTAATTTGGCCAAGAGCAATTTTGCCTCATGTTGAGTCATAAGACTGAAGTAGAGGCAATTACTGAAGCAAATCCTATAGCTAATGCTTGGCTGGGAACATTTGCACTGTAGCCAGCAGCCACCCTTGCTGGTTTGCCTCCGGAGAGGGATGGGCAGCCCCACACCGCTCAGCTCTGCACCTGGTGCTCAACCAAGGAGTAATCCCATCCAGCACCCTCAGGATGGATGACCAAGTGGAAAATTGTATTCCTCTGCTGTCCGAGACTCAAAACCACGACTACTCTGATACTCAGTGAGGCACAAGAATAAAGAAAGAATCCAAGGCTGGCATCACCTCCCCATTACATGGCTCTACTACCTCATTAGAGAGATATCCCATGCATGCCCCTAATCAATCTATTTAAAGCTTCCTGGAAGCAGGAAAAGGAAAGAATAAAAATACAAGCACTCTTTTGTCCCCTAGTAGTTATTCTTTGCGAGTGTATTAAACCCTTTTCTCCGTGTTGGCCTGTGCCTGTCTGCTGGCCGGGCGCCAGCCTGCAGTACCCACTGGAGCTTGTTATTTCAACTGCCGAGCAGGAAGGCACCTCCTGCTCCCCCTCTCCTGCCTACCTGAAGGGCTGGAAATATTCTTGTGAACTTCAAAAGCAGAGGGAAGTTCAGACAGCTCAAGTGCCATTCAGCTGGATTTGTTCCACCTCATGCACCCGGTCCTCACAGCAGGAACACTTTTGGGGCCTTAAATGAGCCCAAGGGACCAGTCCCATGTGTGCCCATCCCATGTGTGCTGAGGCTCCCAGAGTGCTTCCATTATGCTTGCTGCTATTGCCATGTTGCTCCTCATGCTTCAAACACCATGGTCTTCCTATTTTTTTTCGGTCTGCCTGCAGTCACAGGTATTCATGTCCTGAAATATTAAAAAGCTTAGGGAAGCCTCGCAGTAAAAAAAAGATTTGCAGGAGTTTCTCTCATTTACCACATCAGGGTGTTTGACGTTGCTGACCACTCAGAAGCAGAGTTCCTTTTATGTTCTTGTGTTTTGTGGGACAATACCTGACAGTCCCATGGTTGGACAGTGCAGCATCAGCACAGCCCAGAAGATGGGCTTCCCTGCTGTGGACATCCAGATGAAGAGGCTTGAATTTCCTTCTTTTGAGCCTGTTTTCCTTCTTACTGCCTCTTTCCTTCCCCTCTCCTCTTGCCCAGCAGCTGCCACCAGCTCTGGCCAGGAGGATGTGTTTTTTGTGCCCCCTCCCAGCAGGCACACACTGCCCTGCCGTGTCAGGGGTGGATGGAGCTCCTGCACAAAGGATGAAAACATTTCCCTCGGCATGGAAGGGGACAAGCTCCAGCACAGCTGGATGTCAGCCAAGCTGACCTTCAGCATAGTAAGACCTTGGGGGAACGTTCACTTATTTAGACCTGCAAGGATCTCACTCAAAATATTTGGTTTGGTATTTGCCCTGCCTCAGGATGGGAAGGAACCTGTTCAAATGCTGAGTGGAGGCATTTCTCAAACAACTGGGGTTGCCTTTGTTCACCTGCTGCTGCCCAGCTGCCACATGGCCACTCAGTGACTGTCAGGTATTTTGACAGGCAGCTGCAGAGCAGAGTGAGGATTTTTGATAGTTTATACAGGAGGCCAGCTCCTTCACTGCTGGAACAGAAACAGCCACAGTAAAATAGCTAGATAAGATTATTGCATTTATTTGCAGAGCTAAAAGATACACTGGAACTGACAAAGACTCTGAGCTGGTTCTACAGAAAGCAGGGTCAGACACAGCATCTCAGACCTTGTCACCTCTCCTACTGGATGACCTGTGCTCTGAAATGGCTCAGATTGTCATCGGTACAGCCCCACAGCACAGAGTGTCCCCCAAGCTGTTCCCAGGCATGGCGTGGGTGGCTGCACGGGCTGGAGGCCATCTGAGTGCTGTGGATGCTGAAGAATCTCTGGGAACAGACCCTGCCACCCTTGTCATGGCAGTGGAGAATTTAACCCTGCGGAACAAACCCTGATGTAGCCTGCGTAGTTTGCCCATCACAGTTGTTTCCACTCCAGTCCAGATCTTGGCGAATGAAGCCCCAAAATCCCTATCTTGCTGGAAAATCTAAACAATCCAAATTCGATAAAGTTCTTGAGAAATCTGTTTTGGTCTCATGAAGAACTTTGTGGCTTTTTTTTTTTGTCAGAACAGCAGCAGTGAATTTACACATGCACATATATGTACACATACATGGTTAGTGACACACTTTTAGGGCTGGAGTTTGGAGAAACTGAATCGTCTTGTAACTCTTCTGTTTACATAACAAATTCAGAATGAGGAAACCACATGGTAGGATCCAAGTAATTGTGTTTACTAAATATGAACAGCATGCAAGGCCAGGCTTAAGTTATATACACACACCGCTCCTTCAACGGGATTTTGGCAGCTTCCAAGACATAAAAAGCATTGAGTAACTTAAATCGTGCTCTCATCTTCAAGCAGGAGTCTCAAACATAGAAAATGCACAGCAAATGAAGGCCAAGACGAGCATTCGTGCATGCCTAATACAGGGGTCTGAGGGAACAACTAACTAGAAGTACACCATAAATGAGCTTTTCCACTGCTCCCTTCCTACCTTCCAGGGTAAAAGCTGTGCAGATCCAATAGACCTTTGGAGAATTGCTCAGCTCTTTATTTTTTTCCAAGATACATAGCAAAAGGGAATTTCTGTTTACGTTCTCACAAAGTGACTGGCTAAATAATTCCAGATGATGGAATGTTCTTCTGTCCTTAAAGCAAAACAAAACCTTAACCTTCACCACTCTCTAAATGATATTAAAGCTATGATAAGAAATCTTTATTATTCAGAAAGCAGTTAATAAGAACGTAGAGTTGGAAAAATAACCCTAACTCTGCCCCTATGTCCCTGTGCAATACAGCCTTAGACTGTGTGTTTATGTGGTCTTTTTTTGGGATTCCTTCTATTTTTCCGTGAAGTTTTTAGGTTAACAGCTGTAGCAGGTTTAGGTAACAGCTGTAACAAGTTTTAGTACGTTATGTCTCTATGAAATCCTGAAAACTAGTTATATGGAAAGGCCACTAAGCCTATTGCTAACAAAATGCACTTACCATATCTTGGTGAATTCTGAAAAAAATGTGAAGTAGTGATTTTCATCCACCGTTAGTTCATATATTTTTGTAACAAAGTTTCAGCCTGAGGATATGAAGTCACCTTTGCATCTTTTTCTTTACAGGATGCTGTAAAGAGGGAGTGTTCAGGCTTCCTTTTTGTTAGCTTGGCAGATGAGCTGTTTACCACAGTTTTTACATGAGATGAGAGTGAGGATAGAATAGCTGAAATAGAAGAACAAAAATTCTATGTGAAAATGTTGATTTTAATAGAAAAGTGTATTTTCCAAATGAAACAAAATGCCATTGTATATGAAAATTTATGATCATGACTGTACTTGCTTCTGTTTTTCGGACAAAAGTATAGACTGGAAACTACTTATGACAATCCTGATAGCATGCACTATCTACAATTTTATCATTTCAGACAGCATTTCAAAAGGAATGCAATTTTTAACTCAAAAAAAAAAAGAAAAGCTTAGTTCAAGAGAAATGCCATTGCACAATATCAGCTGGAAATGGAAAATGTCACACCAACATACCTCATCATGATGATGTACCTAAGTGAAAATATTTTGACTTTTTTTTACAGAATCAAAAATCTACACCCTAACTTCTCTGTTTAAATATGCCTCTAACACTCTTTCTTCCATACATGTTATATATATAATACATAGTATATATAGCATATGTCCTTCAAAAATGCATGTGCATGCTCTCCTCAGGTATGTCAGGAGATACACCTACACATTTTGCCAGAATGTCTATAAACAACTGAAATTAGTTCTTTCACAAGTGATGGATCACATTTACATGGATTTTCTCTCTTTTTTCTTATAAATATGTGATAACAGTACTTTTTACTTCTTTCAAAGTATTGTTACCAAAGCCTGCTACACTTCTTTGTTAGTGAAGTACAAGCACAATTCTAGAAGATTGTGGAAGTGTTAATACTTTTTGTATTGTGATTATCCTGAGGAAGGTGCAGCCATCTTCCTTTTCTCACACTTTTCCCTGTTTCTTTCCAGCTTTCTCAGAGTGTTTTCATGAGGCAGACTCTGTGTCATCCAATTATTTCCTGAAGAAAACTAGGGAGATAAGCCTTTGAAAACTGAGCCAAGACTTCAGATTTTTTTCACTCTATTAAATCATAATGATCAAACCCATGGAAAGATATAGAAGTACAGAATTAACAGTGGGACAGAGAGAATGGGAAATGGGGATCCCTGGGTGTAGTATCACATGAAATGAGACCGTCTAATATCAAGTAAATTTATTTGGACGCAGAGGGAATTACTGGGTGTGTAATAATGATTAACTATGTTGGAGGGAGACCTTGCCAAGTAGCATGTTTTGGTCAGCTTCTTCATAAAAAAGAATAGGAATGTAGGTAAAAGGTTAAACATGGAGAAAAAAATAGTTCATCCCTCCTCCTGTTTGTTAGCTAATCCTTGGGCATCATCTGCATGAACGAGAGTAGCACAGTTCACTTCGGGGAGGGAGTCTGTACAAGCTCCCGTGACAGAGATTTCTCTTTTATGCTGCTAAAATGTTTGGACGGATATTTATTGCCATGAATGAGGCTGTGCATAAATGTATCTGAGATCCTGAGTGTTCAGTGTTGTTTGTTTAAATTCTTTATGCTACAAAGACACAGTATGTTTTTAATGACCCATCTGCTGAGGAAAATATACCAGCTCATATGTCAGACTCTGGGAAAAAAATATATTGTCATTTAAATCCACAGTCACATGATTTTTCCTTTCCTACTTAGGAACATGGATACTAGCCTGAAACAACAACAACAAAAATGCCTAGTACACAGAGCATCTTTGTCTCTCTAACACGCAGAGCATCCCTAATAACATTTCTTCCCAGCATGAGACTTTGAATGTCACATCAGTGCCATCCCAGCTTGGATGAATCTGGAAGTGTTTGTCACTTCTAGCCACTCCTCTCCCAGAAGTGTTGGAGGAGGCTATAATGCAAATCACCAAGCACTCTGGTGGGGAGGCTGTTTGGGAGATGAGTGTCAGTTGGTTTAGAGGACTTGCCAGCAAACCAGAAAACAGTTTTGGAAGAGGCTTGTATAAGGCAATAAAGACACACACCAACTCTTTAAATACTCAAGAGGCTCTGCCAGAGCATTTCTTTGTGAGCAGGGAACTGTTTTATCTTAAGTCTCTTCAGAAAGTCTTTGCACTTTTAACCGTACTGATGAGTATCCTCTGACTATCCTTCATGGGGCTGTGTTTAGATGGATAATTCACAGCTCTTTCAAGTTATATCTGTTTGTAGTAAAAGTGAAATTAATCACCCAGTTGGGACTAAGGACTTTGTGAGAAGGATCAAGGGACTGTGAAGAAGCAGCTGATGGAGATATTCTCCTTCCCCTGCTGACACAAAGCTCTGGGCAGCGTTTCAGGGGCTGTCCTGTGCCTGTTCCCTGGGGAGTCTCTTGATCTCCAACATGAACCAGAAATCCAGATGCCTAGGTAGACAGCCACATGTCCCCACCTGAGCATATTTCTTCCTGATTGATAGCTGGGATGGTACTTGGATATTATGGAATAATAGATGTATTTTTCAAACGCTTTTCTTTAATTAGTGGGGAAGAGACTGAGACACTGAACAAGTGCTGCCTGAAAAACAAGCAAGTAAAGCACGTCCACCCGTGTGCTTGGGTATTTTGTACTCAGAAGGCAGGACAGCCAGAGGCCCAGGTAGTTCCTCACACAGCGCAGGTCAATGCTCAGCAAGTTCTCTGGGGCACCACTTTGCCCATGCCTGGGCTCGGACCTTCAGCATCCCTCCATCCTGGGGGTGTCCCTTGTCCCTGCAGCACACCAGGACACGGCCAGGCAGCCTCTAGAGCCACAGCTCAACCTGCCTCCATCCTTTCCATGTGCTACCTAGGCCAGAAATTCCCGTCCACAATGCAGGAGGCAGCCAAGCTTAGCCCCTCTTCAACACTTTGAGTGGATACACAATCTTTTAGATTTGCAGAAATCTCTGATGTGTTACTAATCACCAGTTTTGGGGGGAACACGGAAGGGACATCACCAAGTGAAAAAGAATGGCACTGCTACACTTGTGATGCTAAAAGCCAAAAAGTTCTCCCCAGTGAAATGACAGAACAATGCTGAAAGTAACAAGATCTTGACATCTCCTTCCTAATGCCAGATTCCTTACCTACTGTGGGAACGATGCTCACTCAGAGTGTCTATTTTGGCCAGCAAAGGTCCTGTGTTCCTTAATATTATTTATGTCTATTTTTCTCCAGAGGTCTTTTTGGTCAGGATTATGATTTATGCTGCTTTTATTCCAGCTGTGCAGGAGATTCTTTGGTGGATTACAATCTCATCAGGCTCCAGCTTGAGAAGAAGAATGACAGCTCAGACACTTAAGCCAGACTTGTCACCATCCTGGAAAGGAACTGGCTTCCAGAATTTGGAGGGTTTTTAATGCTCTACCTCCCTCTGCTGTTATCAGCGAGAAGTTCCTCGACAATGGGAAATCATGTACTCGCGGCTTCGATATCCATGCTCTCGCTGCTGGTGATGATGGGAGACACGGACAGTAAAACAGACAGCTCCTTCCTGATCGACTCCGACCCCAGCCGCTGCATGAGGCACCACTACGTCGACTCCATCAGCCACCCCCTCTACAAGTGCAGCTCCAAGGTAAGGCCTCCCCTCACCTCCTCACAGCACGATGCTGCACTGGAAGAGTCGTTAAAATGAGCCATTTTGGGTGATTTTCTCTGTGTAAATTCCTATCTACCAAAATCGAGCTGCAGATGCATGCAGGTGTGGAGACACCTTGTGTGTACATGAGAACTGGGAATGGAGAGAAAGGCTCTTGACTCTCTTTCCACCTTTCCAAAAAGAGAAATACACCATACTGGTAAAGCTTACATGCAGTAAATTATGAAATTCAAAGTAGTATATTTGGGATCTCAGCTGGTGGTGTCAAGGAGGTGGACTAGTCTGGAAGTTTAAATCATCCCAGTCCTCCCATCCTTCAAGCGTGTGTTTAATCTGGAGCATGTAAGGTTATAGGTAATATAGGCGAAGTACTGAGAACCAAGAACCAAGCTGTAAAACGGTAATTAAAAAAGATTGTGAAGATCATTGCTTATTTTCTCCCTGCCCACCCCCATTTCAAAGCCTTTGTTTTCATGCGGAATGACACTGGGATGGTAACTGTAGGGCTTAGGAGCAGACAGAAATACAAGGTTGACTTTCATTTGATCTTTTAAGCCTGAAAAGTTTTGTGTCAAAATGGCTTAGCAGCCTATGCATGTAGCCTACAGCCGTTTATTTCATTGTGCGGTGAAAAAGATTTGGGAGAAACAATGGGAAAATCCTTGCTGGCCCCTTTTGTCTTGTCCTAATTTGTTCTGTCTGAGTTAATACAGTCTGTACATTCAGATGACTGGACCATCCCTCTGTCCCATGGGAAGGGGCTTTGCCTCAGGCACTCACATTCCTGGATTAAGGAAAGGGAACAACTGCCAGCGCCAGTGCCTTTGCCAGCCCTCTGCTGGGTAAGGGAGTGATGGGAGGCCGGTGTGTGACAGGGTTTAGGACAAGAGGGGTGCCTGCCCGGGGGAAAACACCAGCAGCTGGGATCCTGGGAGCATTTACAAGGAGAGAGGTTTCACAGGGTTGAGATGGATGCAGCGCTGGCTGCAGGCACCTCCAGATGTGCAGAGCGAGTTCCTTGTTTCCTGTAAGCGGTGCAGGGGTGAGGGAACACCACAGGTATCTGCAGGTCATAAAACCTAAAATAAAGCACAGAGAGAAGTGTCCACAGCAAGTAAGACCTGCTGGGTGCTCTGCCCTCCTGCTGGGAACCGGGACAGCCGGGCACGTCCTGTGCCTGCTCCCCAAAGGGGCTGGCAGCCTCCGGACTGCACAGGGAGCCCGGCTCTGCTCTGGGCTGCCTTTCCCTGCTCTCTCAGCACTGCTGTCTGCCTGGCTCCGCACAGTGCCTGATTCACAGCAGTGGGAGCCCGGAGACTTCTGCCCTACTTCTGAATCCAAACAGGAAAATCATGCATTAGTTGAGATTCAGGAGGGATCTTTAGATTTGCTTTTAGCCTAGACTAGACTTTCTTACCATTTGGGAGACATCTGGCATTAACACAGAGAACTGCAGAGCTGCATCCTTTTGTGCAATATCGATTTTACCGCAGCTGACTCCAGCGAGAGGCAGAGGTGACAAAGTGTAGGTGTGTGGGTGGCGTGGGTGGCTTTTACTTACAGGTGTCTGTGTGCTACCAGCCCTCCCCTCTCTGCACACTCCTGATCACCCTTCAGACCTGAGGAGAAGGAAGGAAGGAAGGAAGGAAGGAAGGAAGGAAGGAAGGAAGGCACGAACGATTCACTTATCTTAGAACATAGCAAAANAATGACAGAGAAAAGCAAAAAGGCAATCAGGACTTTAGGAGCAGGACTGATGGAAATGAGAAACATGGAATGCATTGTAATGAAAACCATATAATTTCAAAACTGAGCTCTGAGAAAAAAAGTTGGTGACATAAACATTTGTAACTCTGGCTGGAAAAGTCGTTGATTCTTTTTAAATCAAGCCTTTAATGGAAATCATGTTTGAAAATATTATCACATTCTTTGGCTTCCCAAATTCCACAATGGTTTCAGGAACACTTTTATAATAATACTGGAAATTGTATGGACTTTCTCATGAAGTGGAAAATGAAAACAGTTACCATACAAAGTGAAATAATTTCCTAGAAAACTCTTAATTCAAGCTATTTTTTTTTTTCCTTTATTTTGAGGTCTTGGGTATCTGAATCATCGTGGCAGACATATGGCTTCTGTTCTGGATCTAGCATATAAACACAGAGGAATATTAGATATGCTAATGAAAACTAGATGCAATGTCTGTTTGTGTATATCTATTGGGATAAAATGCAACCAAGACGAAAAATTGAAAGTTCTGTGGGAGCAGCTGTGGCAATTGTGTTCCCTCTTGTTTCCACCAAGTTTCCATTGTGGAAGCTTGGACTGACAGTGTCAAGCAGAGACTTTATCCTTTTTTGGGGTTATAGACTGGTTTCACTGAGATATCCTTTCTCATCCCATATATTTTCCCTTTTGGTGCAGCATAGAGTTACAGAAGTTAAAAATGCCTTCAGAAATTGCAAGACATATTATGTTTGCTTCCTGGTTGAAAAGGATTATGTCCACTGTGCTTCTCTGTGGAGGCTGCCAGTTGTACCCACATGGGAAGTAGTTTTGTTAAACATCCAGCCAATATAATTTAATCATTAAAATCCCTTTTGCTTGCAGCCTCAGACAGGTGATGAAAACAGTATTCCAAACCCTTTGGAAATGTAGTACATTGTAGTAACAAAATGTACAAAAGAGACACAAAAGAGGGATGGAAGAAGGCCATTTGTTCCAGAAAAACAGTGTTTTCCTTTGTCTTCAAGGAAATGTTTGTATCAGTTCATGAGGTATTACCTTTCCTGACTATTACTGGATTTGCCCTGACCCGCGGTCTCCATCAATGTGCTGGGTTTCCTCACTGCTGCAGCCAGAGCCTCCTAAATTACAGTTTTGGCTGTCACAAGTGCTTCATCCAGATGTGCCAGAAGTGTGCTACCACTGACAGCCTCGCTCTAAAGAATCCAGCCCAGAGAGATATGGAACAGATGAAGAAAGATTTAGCAGATGTTTGAACACATTTACTCCTGAGCTAGCTCAGGAGATTTTCAATAACGCCTGCTTGCAGCCAGGCCATGAGGGCTGTGTGAAAATCTGTTCTCAGGCACCTCAGCCCATCTGCTTTCAGGCTTCAGCTTGCTGCTGAAGGTGCAAAAAAGTGGACTACAAACACCATTAATAACAAACAAGTTCACAACTCCTGGGTTTCCAGAATACAGCTCAAATGATCAGAGTCAAATACTGCCTAAGATACAGGCTGCTCTTTTGTACCTATGGGACCGTTGACTTTAAATGATAATGATAATGATAATGATAATGATAATGATAATGATAATAATATTCTTCCCTAACTGCCCACAGACCCACGTGGTTCCCTTGTTGTAGGACACTGTGCTTCTGGATCCAGCCTTGCAAGGTGACACACACAAACTCACATGTGCAGGGGACCAGGGGAGCCAAGAGGTGTCAGGTTATAAAATGCCCACATGTTTTTACTATATATACCCACCCACTGTATTATTGTGCTATGCCATCATGGCATTGCTAATTATTTAGGTGATAATCACTATTGCACTACAGTACATGAAGCAATAAGCAGCTGGTGCAATTGATTAAAAGGCAAAGCAAAGCTTTCAAAGTACATGCTATTTCCAGCTCATTTGCACACCTGCCAAGATTCACTGGTGCTGTTCTGGATTTATAAAGAGGAAGGTAAATTTTGGTTAGGACTTAAGGTAGCTCAGAAGGTTAGAAAACCATGAAAATCAGAAATTTAAAATTTGTTTTTAGCCTGAAAGTTCATCTTGATAACCTTGGTTTTGTGCCATTTGTAAGAGTTTACACTGTCATCCAAAAACAAGGCATAAAACCAACACTATGTGAATTTACATTATATAAATACTGACCTTAACCTTATGAAAAACTGAGTAGCCAGCAAAATTGCAGATTAAAATTAGAGTCTTCACAGACTAAACCAAGTTTTTAAAGACCAGGCTTAGAAGTTATAAGTTATAAATTATAAATACAGTGGCACATTGACTAAATATTGGCTGGATTTGCATTAGGAAGCCAGTTTATGAAAAATATATTGAGACACAGATATTGGTCCATTAGATAATTCTACTCTGTAATTACCCTAGACAACTCTTCTCTAGTCCTGTCAGTTTCTTGAGGGCTTGTTTTATTTTTACTGGCATTTCTGAAAAAATTTCTTTACCAAGGGGAAAAAAGTGGATCGTAATCTGTGAGTAATGGGGTGCCAGCACTGCAGTGATTGTACCTTTCATGTTCTCTATACACTAAAGACTCTGCTATTAAGGAGCTTGGCATAGCTGATAGCTCCAAAGCTCAGGTGTGACTCAACAATATGCTGAAATTTCCTTCCCACCATAATAGTACAAACAGCTGAAGTTAATTTCTGTATGAATATGCAGTACCACAGGAAGGAGACCATAAATTTATGCTACAAATCTCAAAGGATGACAAATTTGTCAGAGAGCAACAAGAACCCATCTCTTAATTTAACTAAGAAACAAGATGTTACCAAGCACAGAACATCAGCTCATGAAGACATCTTCCTTGTGACCTGTGTTGACTGGAAGTGTAGTTGTTAATATATTAATACATTAATGCATTCGTAAGCAAAACATTTAGCATGCAAGTGCTCTTGGAAGAGTAATTTTTAATCACTTTACAATGGAGGACCACTGTCTTTCCCATGGACACAGCACTGGCATTTCCTACTTGATTTCAGGAATATTCTCTCTCTCTTTTATCTCATCTTTCTTTATGACTCTAACGAAAGAAAAAATTAAACATTTGATGTACCTGCTTGCATGCCTTGGAGATTTGCAGCCAGTTGAGCATGTGTAGAGAAAGAAACCTAAAAATGTTTAACACTGTAAAATATTTGCTGTCACATTTGTAGTTGTTCTTTCAGATTGGCTGGGAAAAAACCATGAGATGTGCAGCGTGGTTAAAATGTAATGTTCTCCCCTGGTTATAGGAAAGACTTACAACTGTTTTACTGCCTACTTTAGAAGATAAAAGAAGCTGATATTGACGTTTATGTTGGTTAAGCAAAATTAGCTGACATGGATTTAATATTTCTGTCCCCATGAAAGGATCAGAGTCCGTTCAAATTTGTACAACACCCATTTTCAAGGTGGTAACAGTTGTTTCTAACACATCATTTGCTGAGCTTTAGAGGGTCCTTTCCAAGATTTATATAGTGCTTAATGCTCTATCCATCTCCTCTCCTTAGCAATGGGCTGTAGGTGGCTGCCCATAGACTTTCCTTCCTTAGTGCCTCCTGTTGTGCAAGTTACCTTGTTCTGGTCACAGCTCAGAGGGTGAACTCAGAAGAAACGTGGAGCCTGCATTGCTTTTGGAAAGTATCACTAGGGAACCCTCATGTTTGGCAACCAGTTAAACTTTATTACATTTTCACTGCCTTATGCTATGCAGGGCATTTTGTACAGATACAACTGATGAAATGTTATGTAGATACACATATAATTGCAAATACATGTTCAAGGTGATCTCCGTCAAAGGAGTGAGCTAGAAACACACTTATTTAAAGCAATAAACTGAGCATCTTCTTTATATTTCTACCTTACACATTCATATATCTAAGAACTTGAGACATTTCACTGTCCCTGAGAACCAGTTCTGCTCATCACTAGTGTATATTCTCAAAACGCTGGTAAATACCCAACCAAAGTATCGGTCTGGCTGATGATTTAAGGGCTTGGCTGCCACAGATCTGGGCTCAGCAAGTCGCAGTCACAGTGTCTGGAAAGCAGGGCTGCTGTGATCATTTGGAGCCCTGAGGTCAGTCCAGGTCCTGCAGTCCTTGTTGGTGTCAGTGCCAGGGATTCCAGGAGGAGCCTTGCTTTTCCTCCTGCCCGCGTTATCTCCTCCACTCTCCCAGACGCAGCCCAGGGGCAAAGCACGGTGTGGGGCTGGGATGCAGTGACAAAACCCCAGCCAGGCTGGAAGAAGGCACCCACCTGCTGGTGTCAGCTGTGTGCCAGGGACACGTTTACTAACCCACGTGTTTTCCTTCGCAGATGGTGCTGCTGGCTCGCTGCGAGGGCCGCTGCAGCCAGACCTCGCGCTCGGAGCCGATGGTTTCCTTCAGCACAGTCCTGAAGCAGCCCTTCCGCTCCACCTGCCACTGCTGCCGGCCCCAGACCTCCAAGCTGAAGGCCATGAGGCTGCGGTGCTCGGGGGGCATGCGGCTCACGGCCACCTACCGCTACATCCTCTCCTGCCACTGCGAGGAGTGCAACTCCTAGGGACAAGGGGCACAGAGGACAGGGGACGAGGGGCTGCTGCTGTTGGGGAAGACTCCCGAGAAAAAAATCCAAGGTCAGGCCAGTGCTCCGAGGACATGATTGCAGCAAGGACAGGACTAACCAGGCTGGATTGAATCTGAAAGCAGAAATACAAAATAGCCTGGGTTGCTGGGTGGTGCTGGTACCGCAGTGTGGGCTGTGACAAAGGCGAAAGCATAAGGACTTGTTTTTAAGAAGCCTTTCTTTTTTTCTGAAGGGATATTTTTGAGAGTTTCTTCTTTTTCAGACTCAGCTCTGACTACAGAGAGGTGCTTTGACTTTAGGCCATGGGCAGCAGGGGAACAGAGAAGAAGGTCAGCCAGATAACAGCACTGCACTCTGGAAGTTGACATTTGGACAGAGGATGGGCATCAGTTCCCACAGACAATCTCTTTAACCTGTCAATTTATTCTCAGTTTTCTAGTCATACTGGCCTTCAAAACAAACTGTGCTGTTGGCAAGAGTCATCTGTTACTGATCTAGTGGCTGAGTGCTGGATAACTTCAACTGTGGTTTAGCAGAAATTACAAATAAACCACTGAAAATTGAACTCGATATGAAATGCCATGCTTGGAATACCCAGCCTAGCTGAAACAATTATTTGCACCATGTGTCATCAGGGTTCAGTGGCTGAGCAACTCTTGGGAAGGGAAAGGTTATGAGACTCACTATTCACTCCTAAAATTCTGAAAATGTGACACATCACATCTGTCACAAAAGCCATCATTCAAAAGCTAAAAACTCTTCAAATATTAAAATGACACATACTAAATGGAGTAATTTCTTGAGTAGAACTGTTGATGTACAGAACCAGAGCCACCAAAATGCTGACTAAACCTAGGACTTACTTTCATCTATAGCTCTTAGGTCATTGAGCAAATAACATTTTGCCTTTTAAAGACAGGAAAGCCCCAAATCCTAAATCACAGAACAACAGGGGATCCAAAGTTTGGGAATGGTATTCGGTATTTTCAAAGAAACTCTGTGCCTCCTCCATTAACATGAGATTTCAGGATGGTTCACTCAGTCTCTTGTGACTGCAAGGAAACAACAAAAGTGTTCTTATCTCATATTACAGTTCTTATCTTCTTAAATGGCAGCACATGTGTGCTGTTCACATAAACCTGGCTGAGCTATTGTTCTGGTGGAAGTCATGAAGGTGTTGAGAGCATCTTTGCTGTGCAAGGATTCAGGGTCAGTAGCACCTGTGCACAGTCCCTCAGTCACCCCCTGAGACAGACTGGATTGGCTTCCATGCACAGCAACGTCTGGCAGGGTCCATGGTAAGGAGGGGAAGTCCTTTCCAAGAACAGAGCTCAGCCCATCTGTTCCACTCCACCCAGTGTATCTGCAGCAGATGCCATGAGCTGCAGCTCGAGGATGCACACAGCTGTGTGTGACAGGGAATCCCCAAGGCCTGACAGGGAGCACAGTCACAGGAGCTACTGGTGGCTGCTCAGGCAAAGCCTGATTCCTTTGCCTCTGCTTCCTCATGGTGAATGTGTAGGAGATGCTGCAGAGGTGACAGATGCTGGCCTTGCAAGCCAAATAGTGGAGTAGGCTGGCAGTCAGCAGTGGAAAGTGATGGGGGACAGGTATGGCCACAGACACCAGTTAGAGAGGTTTGTGACACATGGGAAGAACTGTCTCTGTTTTCTGGGTGTGACTTGGAGATGGTCAGTTTTCAATGGCACAGAGCTGTGGGCAAACAAAAGGCTGAATCCAGCTGCCAGAAGCTGAGATGCTCAGACTGAAATGTCAGAATGGGGAGTGATGAGCCCCAGTGAGCTCATTAGACACCATGTGTTGTCCCAGGACTGTCAGTCATTCCTTTCACACCTGATGCACAATCTGAACATCAAAGGGCGAGCAAAGGGAGCATGAGCTGGGCATTATCACCAGACTACTTTATATGAAAGATCATATATGCACCCCTTTACCACTCTCTTTCAACCTCCAGCATCTAAAGATCCCATTATTTCAAAAAGAGCACCACCCCCTACTGTTAATTATATATAGCAAATTCCTGTCCTTGTTCACAACATCAGCAATACCTTTGACAGCCAAATAACTATACTGCAAAATATGCATGACCTCTAAGTGTGGGCACAGACACTGCTGCACACAAGCAGTACTGTGCAGCTATCTAAGGAAGGGGAATGTTTGAAGGATAATTGCTATATCCAGCATCACTTCCCTCTGGGTCGTGTTGCCACTGGTCTCCTTTGCCAGTGCAAAGTGGGGGGGCTGTGACATGAAATCTGGGTGCTGCAAGTGGCTAAAATGATTGGATGGGACCTGGCAGAACAGCATGGCCCTGATCATGGTCCTCAGGTAAGAAGAGACAGGGGGTTCAGCAGAGACCATGCCTAAGCCATTTTACAAAAAAGAGAATGTCTGTATATTAGAAGAGAGAAGAGCTTGGCTGGTATTTATACCACAGCCCCTCACCAACACAAATCTGCCTCACAGAAGAAATTTGTGTCTCAACAAAAGCTTTTTTTTCCCCCTCTCAGCCCCCATATTCCTTCCACTTTTGCTCAGTTCTTCAAATGAAACCATCACCTTGCGACCTCAGAGGCTGTTGCCAGGCATAAATGTTGAGGTGAATTCAACATTATCTAATTGAACTGTTGAGTAGAATAAATGCATGGAAGGAGTAAATATATTTCAGTCTGAATACTGTGGTCAGTCTAGAAGCTTTTAAGAGTGCAAACATTCTCAAGAGTAAATGGCAAAGGCAGATTTCAGGACAGATTTTATGCTCCGACAATTGCTAAGAGGATGCTTCAGCAGAGCAGCACATTCAATAAAAAGACAACTGTTCCTCTCACTGGCACATTGACATTTCAAGCAGTTCCTCAGCCATATTTTCTGGCAGATTCGTTTTGATTTATTTCAGAAATGTTACTGTAGGTCTCATCTGCAAACTTAATTTCTCCCTATGTGCTGAATGTGGACAAATGTCAGAGAGAAAAATCCAGCCCAGAGCGTGACCTTTAGAGGAGGGGCTAATGGAGCAACCAGTCCTTACCTAGGAGAGAGATCCTAAATTAAAGATTCCACAGACACCAGCAAGTTCTGATGTGTTTTCCTCAGGAATCACAACCCTTGAGTTGAATTCATTGCACAGCTTCCAGAGGGAAATGGGAGCTAAATGGTGACACTGAGGGATAATATCCCAGGCAAGATGTTCATAGAACTGCAATACATCAAGAATCATGCTTGGAGCTCCTGAGACAGGATTTCACCACCTTAACCCACTGCAAAATCCAATTTCACTGGCTCTATTTCATCGCTCTGGAATTGCCCAAATACAATGTCAGGAATTCTCACAGCACGGTCCTGGGAACTGCAGAATTTTGGGGGTTATTTGCTTTTAAATTTGAGCTGTTGTGCTCTAGGTGTACAAACATAGAACACGTGCTTAATGCTCTGCCAGGGAAGGACAGACTGATTTCCTTTCAGAAGACTTTTCTTAGGCTTTATGTTGGGTCACAATCCTGAGTGTTAGGCTTTGTCCGTCCTTTGGTCACTGCTGGACAAAGAATCACTGCAAGTGGCTGGGAATGGGAAAATAATGAGTTACAACTGCTCTGTCTCTAACAAAGGCACCAACATTCTCTGCCAGCCTCCAATATGCTACAACAGTCATCAGTAAAAAGGAAAGTGGGTTTAAAAGCAATTTCACACACACAGCCCCCCCCCCCACCCCCCCACAACTCAACACACCACCACGACCTTNCCTGCAAAATCCAATTTCACTGTCTCTATTTCATCGCTCTGGAATTGCCCAAATACAATGTCAGGAATTCTCACAGCACGGTCCTGGGAACTGCAGAATTTTGGGGGTTATTTGCTTTTAAATTTGAGCTGTTGTGCTCTAGGTGTACAAACATAGAACACGTGCTTAATGCTCTGCCAGGGAAGGACAGACTGATTTCCTTTCAGAAGACTTTTCTTAGGCTTTATGTTGGGTCACAATCCTGAGTGTTAGGCTTTGTCCGTCCTTTGGTCACTGCTGGACAAAGAATCACTGCAAGTGGCTGGGAATGGGAAGATAATGAGTTACAACTGCTCTGTCTCTAACAAAGGCACCAACATTCTCTGCCAGCCTCCAATATGCTACAACAGTCATCA